>JARHVA010002118.1:2727500-2806249 GCA_037957365.1 Torreya grandis
ATAATAAATGTGGTTGATAAATAAACCCATAATGAGAATAAGAAATAGTAGATTGAGGGAACCTTCAAGTTAACACTTGGCTATATGATTAAATAATCTAATTGGGCAATGATTCACTAAATCATACTTATTCTTAATAACCACCTATGTTAACACACAAGTATATTTAAATAATGAACTATTGTGGTTATATACATTTTATTCAAATGACATAAATACTTATGTTTACTAAATAATAGGTGTTAACGAAAGGATAAGTAAGCAGCAATAGGTACAAACTCCCTAGGTTGGCCACATAATGTAAGGTTATGGTATTATAAGCTAACCTATATCATCCTAGTGATTCTATAGTATGACCAGTGATCCTATAGCATGAGGAGAAACTATTTTCCCAAAACCATATGTATGCTTATTCATTGGGATGCTCACATGTGTGATGTCATCCACCCCAAGCTATAGGTATGGTTTCTCATTTATTTAATAAGAATACTTCTTTATGCTTAGAGATTTATCCATGAGTGTCCTTCATCTATTTAGGAAATGAAGGTGAAATGTTTTCATATAGGACCTTAGATCTATTGAGTTCAACATACTACCATTTTTCTAAGACTAGGGACCCTTGTGTAATTTTGAACCTTAACACTTAAAACTTTGCATGTTTTTTAGATTAATTATATTTGAAGATCATCCACACCTAATAAGGGTGGACTATTTTTTCATGATCCTTCTTTAACTTCACCCAATATTGATAACAATGGATCTTCATGCTTTAGTTATAGGTTTCATGGGACCCTAATCAAATAGATTACACATGAATTTTACACATTATTCCTCATTCAAGATTTTACTAAGACTTTGGTTTATAGGAAGTCAAGATTAAATCCCTGTTATAACACCTTGAAACCCTCTTTGGAAAACCCTTGATTAGATCCTTAGGTTTAATTTAATATTTTGTGGGAGAAAAATTGGTTGGAGTACTTTAAAAAAATGCAATGAACTAAGTTTAATTTTTATGCTAAAACTAAATCATGTCTTTTAAACACAACCAAGGCCTAGCCTAAAAATCATGTTTGGTACCTTTATATTTCACCTTCCTTTCTCCCATTTTTTTAAAAACTAGGTCTAACTCTTAGATTTGTAGGGTCCTTTACTTCCCTAATTTAGCCTCACTTTAGGTTTCATGGTCCCTCTTGGTACCTAGCCTAACATATTAGTCATAAGGCCATGTTCATGTTTGTAATGAGACCTTATCCCTAAGAATTTATCCAAAGTCTTTATGTTATCTTGAGATTTAAATTAAGTGTATTACTTCTTCAAAATATTAATCGTTTATGTTTCATTGAGCAACATTGATCGAATGGATCAAAATATAATTAATAAATATCTTTTATCCATCAAGCTAATTTTGCTCTGTCACTTAGATCAAAATCAACAGATCACAAGAGTCCATATGGAGATCAACACTCTGTAGAATCTTCATAAGGTCAACAAATTCAAAGCTCAAGAGCCCCATAGATTTTCCATGTGGCTTTCCCCCATTTAAACTCAATATCAAAAGGACTTTGGGATAAGATCTTATATATGATTTTTTAATTCTTCAAAGGGGTCATCATTTTACTATGTTTCAAATACTTAGGCTTATGAATTAGTATAATTTTTATATGGCCCCAAGATAACTTGATCTACTTTATGACTATAGGGACCATCAAAATTCATCTATTAAGTTCACAATCTATGGTTTGCACTTACAAGAAAAAATTTGGTAGAGCATATTAAACCCTAGCTTCATGGGACCAACTATGTTTGGGACTTAAATTTGATGCTCTCACACCCCATCATTTGGAAATTGTGAGGCTATCATTTACATTCACAAGGCCATCCAATTTTATCCCTATATGAAAAGTAATTAGAGCTTAATTTTGATGTTCACATGAATGTCATTTTATTCCCATGAGGCCAACATTGACATCCATGAGACCATCAAAATTTATCTCAAATGCCAATTTGACTCAAAAGATAAATGCACTTAAGACTTACATATCAATGTAAAAATAGGTCTTCCATAGATTAATTTGGTTTATTTAAAGTCATGTCAGGATGCAAGATTCTTATAACTAGGTTTAGATTTGCATAGGCTAAGCTTAAATATCATGATATAATATAGTCATGTTTTAAACATTGACCCAAACCTTAGTCTATATATACTCCATGGTCCTTTGAGCCTAATGAGTTTAGTTTAATGAAACGTCCCATTACCATAAAACTTAGCTAAAAAATTTTAATCTAAAGTTTTATCGTGTTCATTAACATGGTAATACCCTAGGTTAAAGCCTTACATTAGATCCTTATGTTATTTGGGGCCCCTTTCTAAATGTGTTTTAAAAATTAGCCTAAGAAACTTTGGTCTATTGTTTGTTTCAAGTTTATTAACATAAAATAGAACTATAACCTAAATTATTTAGCCTATGTTTTCTATGTGTCCTGATTACTAATTAAAGTTTGTGTACATTTTTAAGATCTGTGGCTCACATATGATCAAATCAAAGATCAGACGGTGTGAAACTATGATGGAATTTTAAAAAAATAGGTAAGAATGAGACCACCATGTGATATAAGTATGTTGACACATAAATGGTGATGTGTAAAGCTCTAAAGACCCATAGAGCTTCAATGTGGCATGACCATGAAGCCTAATACAAATAAGGACCAACATCATACAAGTCATGGGATAGGGATCAATGATTCACATTGATCAGTTCATGAAGATTAGATAATATGAAACAAAAGGAAGATTTTAAAAGGAAACAATTAATTATTTAAAATAATAATGAAAAAATTCCACAAAATTTCCCATCAAGATGCCACATGGGCACAAGATGACAAAAATAGAGATTTTATGGTCTCAAAGAAGTAAACGTGTAAATGGAAAGGTCTAAATCAAATCCAAGGCATGAATTTACCTAAGTTCAATTAAACTATCACCATTAAAGTTTAAAAAAAGCATTTGCCTTTACTTAAAGCCCTAATTTGATCTTGAATTAACCATAGCCAAACCCAAAAGATCCCAATTGTCATCTAAATAAGTTCACACTAATCTAGAGATAATTTATAGAACACTAGAGAGAAAATTTTAAAAACTCACATTCATGGCAACCTAAAAGAAACACAGAGAGGACACCAAGATATATTTGGCCATGGGCTTAGAAGGAAGGGTCTTTAAATACACATTACTTGAATCCATTTTATTAAACACTAGAGAGAATAATTGCTCTAAGATCTTTTGGAAAATTGAGGAATTTTAACCCATAACCAAAGAAGATGAGAATATTACATCATTCAAGATAAGATATTATGACCTGTTACAATGCAAATGACAAGAATTCACCATTAAGTAACTAAACTCAAGGTACTTCATTATATAGATGTTCTTATCCATGTTTTAAAATAATGTAAAATTAAAAATGTCATATAATTTAATGATCATACTTATAAATGCATTGCCTATGTGTCCCATATTGAATTTGAGAGATACTATAAGATTCCCAAACTATGGGTAGATGTGCCCATACTCATTGAATGGGATAAGAAAAATTGACCTCAAAACCATCTTGGAACCATAGATGTATTCTAGAAATCATGTATTTTTTACCCTAATTGGATCATTCCCATGAACCAAATAGAACCTATAATTAGAGTAATAATGACCATAATGAACAAACTATGGAATCCCCACAACCGCTTATATTGATAGAATATGGGTGCCCGTAGTCTATTACATGATTGAAAAGGAGTTACCTCCTATGCATAAACTCATCATCATATGCTTATGTAGATAGATCTCTATAGTAATGAAATGGACTAGGAGAGAATTCTACATGATGTCCTACCTCTTGCATGTCTTAATTGCCACAATAAATATCCCTAAATCTAAGGGATGGTCTCTAGAGAGGACACAAATAATGTCTTAGTTTTACTCCAATCTACATATCTTCAAATATAGAGACCATATTCATTTTATATGTGATTTCATCTATCCTCATTTAACTAAAGCCATAATAGGGAACCTTATGGAAAGTATCATCCCATTATCAATGAAATCCATTCAATCCATTATGGACATATGGTTTTACTTAGAGTGCATAGTTATCTAGATTAAGGGAGCATAATTCCCTCCATCATGTTTACCAATCCATATTCCAAACAAACTAGCTGAGCAGGAAGTTGTGTTTCAAATATGTAATTGTATACTCAGTGTTTGTAGAGATAAAAAGAAATGTTTTCTATATATTCTACCTTGGCTATTGGTAGGACCATCTTCTAATATTGGAAAAACATTGAAGATGTTGTTAGGTATAGATCCTCTTTAAAATTTTAGCATGATGACTTGAGGTAATGGGACCTCAGTGATAAGGTCATAAAGAATTTGAAGGCCAAATAAATAAATGTGCCTTATGAGAATCACCAAAGTGCTTATGATAATATGTACATAAGAGCTTCTCATTATATGAAGTCCTAACAAGGTTTAAAAAACTCAACATCAACCTAGAAGCAAGATTAATGAGAGATCAAAATGGAAATAATGATAACATTTGGAAAATTCATCCAAGGTAGTGCTACATATTAGGAGGTAAATATTATAGACCTCCTATAACGCAAAAATATACAAAAACATAGTAGCCTGAGATGTAAGTTGCTCAAAAACCTAAAGTTTAGATTAAATAGAGGCATAAATAAAATAGACTTGGTAAAGGGGCATCATATTTAGCCTAGCCTAAAAGATCAAAGTCTCATATTGAATATATAAACATAATTGCACTAGATCTAGGTAAAATAGTGAAATATACATTAAAAACATTGGCAAGTGCCTATGGGTTAGATGAAGAAGGGGAATAATTAGAAGAACCTCAACCCTAAAATGATGATAAATCAGAGGCATAAAAGATAAAGGAAAGGAGATATCATTATACCTAGTTCACATTTTTACCCCATAGAAGAGAAAGGCTAAACTAGCAATGGTCTCTACAAGACCAAAAAGACCCAGACTGAAATTCAATCCTCCATTGAGTGAGGTTAATGTCTTAAGTGATGAGAACCCAATTCATGGACTAGCTATTCCTGAGTGGTTTCTATATGGAAAGATGTAAAAAATACCAACAATTCACCACCATTGGGCGATAATAAAGTTAGTAGACATTCACTTTTATGAGGAACTCAAACCTTAGATTATTAAAATACAACAATAGAAAGAGAGAAATATGACTACCTTTAAAATATTAGGTGGTACTCACATGGATACTCCTAAAGCTTCAAGTGAAGCACAAGATGAGATTTTTTCTCTAAAAGTGACTCAATCATCACTAGGAGTCATTTTTAATCGAGAATCTCCCAACATGGAATGAGTGATTGAGAAAAGGGATATGGTAGGAGGTGAAGAGCTCACCTTAAAAAAGGTTGAAACATTTGCTTATTTAAATCTAGTAGCTAGACAAAAGCTAGGGTAAGACAATGTATCTAAATAAAAGATCCTCAAAGTAGCCCAAGATCAAAGTGATCAATCACAAACAATTATCAAGTGTCTAATACAAGAAACTAATAATTTTGAAGAGGTTTCTATGTTTTCAATTCGTAAATATATGTTCAAGAAATTAAATGATACCATGGGGGTACTATTCATTTATTTGAAAATAACCAGAGCAAGACAAAAGGAAATAGGGATGAAAATCACAAAATTAACATGCCAAGTTGGCTAATCATAGGATACATGCTCCCAAGTGAGGGAATTGATTAAGGCCATGTATAAGAATATAGTCCCAAGTTTTAGGACTATCAAAAATTCACTTTCAAATATGGCCATGGCCATATTAGTTGACAAAATGGATGCCCTAGACAACTAGTCTAAGGGTGTGGAAAACCTTGCTAAAGACTTGAAGCAGCTAGAAGGTGAAATAACTCATACCTAGATAGCTTGATCAAAGATCCCACAACCATTAGGCCACTAAGACTCATAGGAGATGAAGAATTAAAAAAATGAGCTTGAAATTCATGTAAGAAGTAATAAAATAAGGATAAAACCAAACATCTGAAGGTAATAAAAAAGTCATGAGTTTACTTCTCTCCTTTGAAGAGAAAATAGGAGATACCTGGGGCATCAAATAAACTATAGACAAGGTTGAAATGGACCTTAAAGACTTAGAATACCATGGATAGGAGATTTTATTAAAAAAAATAATTGATCTTTAGTTTATCAATAACCAACACTATATATTAAAGATCCTTCATTGAAAGCAAGAAGTTACATCAGCATAGGGCCTACCAGCTGGTTAAAAATATTATATTCCATATGAAGTTTTTAATATTTAAAAAAAAGAATATTCTCTTGTAAATTCATTTTAAAATTTAATATCACATTTGCCTTAAGGTTAGGTCATTTGGAAAACTTTAGTGCATTCTATAAACTTTTTAAAAAGGACAATTGTCCTTACTTTGTACACTTGTAAGTTGATGCAAGTGACCAACATGATTCCTTACATTCTATAAAAGGGGAATTATATGTTGTAAAAAGGGGGGGTTTAAGAGATAAAACTACTTTATAACTTTTGGATAAATTTAATACAAGTAGGTAATAATGTAATGTTTGTCTCAATTATTTGTGTGAATTATAATCATGGATTCCCTCTCAATTGTCTGTTCTAGGTCTTAGACTAGAAGGGTTTTTAAAAATTTCTAGACATGTATCTTATATATAAGGTTACTAATTTGGGCCAATAATAGATTAATTGAATGTATTTTATATTTATTCATTTTATTTTCTCTATAGATAGATGTGAAAATGCTATTTAATTGTAGTAGTAAATCTTTAAAGTAAAATTAGTTCTTACTTATATTTCTTCATATTATCCTTAGCTACTTGTTTGGTGTGTAGTGGGATTTGAGAATATGTTATTTTACATTATACATTGGTTAGATTCATGTTCATTTTTAATTTAAGTGTTATCGTGATGTTTGAGACAAAGATAAATAATTACGTACTTTCTTTCTGCTTTACCTTTCCTTTTGCTTCCTTTTTAACCAAATCACCCTAGTTTAAGCCCCTATTGTAAATATTCATTTAGATTAATCTATAGTTTAGAGTTTGAATAAAATTCTCTGATAAAAGCATATATTATTCATACTTTTCATATACTTTGTTAGCCATACCATAATGATTTCCAACCACTGATTAATATAAATATTATGGAATGGTCTTCTCACCCTACCTCTATTTCATCAAAGATAATCCAATCATCACAACTTGTAACTCACGCTTTGAATTTCCTAAATTATAAAATGAGAAGTTATCTTTAAAAATGAAGAGCACCTATGATACACATAGAGGCATCAATAGGTAGAGCTTCATTGGTGTTAAAAGGAGGGAAGCCACCAAATCTTTGAAAATTTGTAGAATCTTTGATAGTTTTGGTGTGTTTTGATCTAAGGTAGGTGTTATCTTTGCATATTTGCATAATTATTTACTCAAGTGGTAAATATCATCTATCTTTATGGTATAGGACCCGTCTTTGTGCTTCCTTTAGATAAAGATCAACATTATTTAAAGATAAATGTTTAATTTTGGCAAGGATAGTCTAAGATATAAGAATCCAGAGTATTTGAGGTTAGAATAGCTTATTTTTTTCAAATATTGGTAGATATTTTACAAATTTGAGGTCATTTGATCTTAGAAGTGTAAAAATTGATCATATTTACGTATTTGGACATATTTTTGAGCTAGTTAAGTTGAATATCTTAGTCCTTTGTTATTCTTTACATGAATCCTTATGAAATTCACTTAATGTTCAAGTTTAACCTTAGTTATTTGTAAATATTAACATGACACATCTTATTTTAAACAATATTCAATTTTCTCAATATAGAATTGCCTAAAATCAAAAAAAGATTAGATTTAGAAACAAGGACACCTCTGGTTGAACTTGAAATCCATAGGAAAGCTAGATGAGATGAAGATAGGTGTAGACATTCAAAGTCCTTTCCAAATTCTCCACTTTGAGGTACTCCTACATTTAACCTTCATCAAGTTCTAGTGTGGTTAGGTGATTCTTCCATCAAAATACCAGGTGTAGTACATGATCTCCCCCATAATCCTAAGAAATATTTATGGACATTTAATCCCAATGGTGTTGTAACTATAGAAGAACACATTAAATCATTCAAAGTTACATTGAGATTGTTAAATATCACCCATGAATATGTATCATGTAGGTTGTTTCTTTTTACATTTAGGGATGTTGCATATAACTGGTTTCTTAATTTTCTTAAAAAAACACATTACTATCTAGGATGTTTTAATAATGTATTTATTGACCAATTTGGAAAGATTATTAATCCTTGTATCTTATACCAACAATTTACCAACATTAAAATAGATGCTAGTGAGTCCATAATAGCATTTAATGCTAGGTTTTAAAAGATGCATAGCCAAACCATAGATTTTTACAAACTTGATGATGTTTAGGCTTTATAAATCTATAAGGACACAATAGATCATATAAGTTCTATGTTCCTAAGGAGATCTCTTCCAATCATAACCACCTTATCTTGGGCCTATTATAAAGAAATTATCATTAATGATCAAATGAAACCTCAGGGGTAAATGTCTTACTCTATTCCAAACATTAACCCACATATGCTCATCATGAATGTATTTCCTAGCAACAATCAAAATAGGCCAACCCTAAATCAGATCATAGCATTAAACTAGTTACCCTTGAGCCATGCTACCCCTAATTATAACATATGATTCCTAAGCCACACTAGCACTAGATTCAATAAAAATGCTGAAGAGGCATTAGTACCAACATGTAATGATAACCAGGGTCATTACTCTAAAACTCCTAAGAGTGAGAATGATTCTATTTTAAAGATGGTCCCAAAGCTTATCACTAATTTTATTCAATTGTAAAAGGAGGTTAGCTATATTGGTGATATCTCAAGTAGGAAATTCTCATTTTAGAGATTTAATGAACCCAACAATAGATTCTAGAATGAATTTTTTCATAATAATAAGAATAATGAATCATGTATTGATAACAAGAACATGAACATAAATCTTATTGATGTTGAAATAATATATTATTGTAGAGTTCATTATAATTCTAAGCAAGGTGAAATAGATTGCGTTGAATTTTTTAAAGCTTTTGAATCCTTTCATGAAGATTTAGACACATTTGAAGTAGTTCCTAAAAAAATAATGGTGTAAGAACATCAATATCTAAATCTACTAACCAATCCTTCATGGTGGAAACATTTGATTTACCCTTCCAAGAGAATAATGAACTTGATGATGTTCTTGAAGAAGTTCATGTTTTTCACTAGTTCCTAAAGATAACCTACCCTTTAAGAAATAAAGATTAGAGGCAACCTTTGACTACTTCAACACCTTCAAATAACTTTGGCACTATTTTAGATACTACATCAAATAATAACCTAGATCCTCCAAAGGGAATTACTTCTAAATGTAGTACTGATGCTTCTAATTCTTCAAATAGCAGTGGTTATAATATTGTGGAGGATATGAAGAAAATTAAATATATAATTACTTTGTATGAATTGATTTAGCTCACTAAACAAAGTGATCTATTACTGAAGTCATTATCTAAAAAACTAGGAAAGCCACCCAAAGATGATAATGCTAATGTTACTATGTACAAAGCTAAGACAAACTCTCCACCCTTCCTACTTATGATCATAACATTTGGTAAGAACTTGCATAATTGTTTAATGGATTCTTATGAATCTATAAATATCATGCTTGAAGGTATTTTCATACAACTTGGTTTGGCCCCCATAAAATTTTATAGGGTTATCACCTAATTAGATAAGTCTAGGGTTAATGTGATTGGGGAATTGTTAAATGCTCACATGCTTCTGAGCCAAGAGTCTAACAATTCATAGACATCCAAGTGGTGGATATTTATGATTCCTATAGATTATTTTTAAGTATAAAAGGGATAAAACCTTTAAATGGGTATATGTCTATAGATTATTCACATATGTGGCTACCTTGGAAAGGATTCCCAGAATAGATTAGAGTTGAAAGAGAGCCTAGAATGAAACATATGATCACTAAAAATAATGTAGTGAATGAAATAGTCAACATAATTTAATATTATATAGGGATATTCACTCTTTAATTTACCATGTTTGGTGATATTAAACCTTCCCATATCATTCCTGGATTGTGGAAGATTCATTTGGATGGTGCCAAGTGTAAATTTGGGTCTAGGTTAGGCATTGTCTTTATCGCACCTATTGGTAAGAAGTATCATGATTATTATAGACTCTAATTTCCATATACCAAAATTCTTGAAAATTATGAGGATCTCATCCTAAGACTAAAATTTTCCATCAAAAACAAAGTCAAGGAACTACTAGTTTATGGTGACTTAAAACTAGTAGTCAATCAGGTAAAGAGCAAGTATTAGTGCAAATTGTCATACCTTAAGAGATAGAAATTTAAGGTATGGTATTTAGTTTTATGTTGATGTTTTAAATATTATTTCCATACATAGGGAGGAAAATAAAGTGGCTAATGGGCTAGCCTTTAATACAACTAATCTCATGCCTGACCAAGATTCACCAAAATTTAGCATTGAGTTGATACCTTGTCCTTCTATGCCAAAAAATGTAAACTATATATAGGTATTTAATGATGACCAATAAATCTAAAATTCATGGCCAATTTAGGATATTTTAGGCTTGGGTCATAGATGAGACAAATGAAACCACCCTTGAATACCAATTTGATGGCAAAGTTATTCATCTAAAGGACAATAGGATCCCAAAGAGAATTATTACCTTAGAAAGGTTATTTGATCAAGATAAGCTCACTGAGGCCTCTAAGATTGCCAAAGTAAATGTGAATAATTACAATGTAGTTGGTCTTGGACCTCAAGATCAACCTCAACCGATCAACATTGGAAAATCATATACAATCATTGCAATCAAAAGATCCAAGGAACTATTAACAAAATAAAAATATGTAATAGCTTGGTCATATGATGACTTGAATATTTTTGATCCAAGGGTCATCACCCATACCATACCTCTCAGAGATAATTGTAATTCTTTCATACAAAAGCAAAGGCCTATAAATTTTATTTTAGAACCAATGACTCTCAAATAAGTCAATAAATTATTGGATGCTAGAATTATATTTCCCATTAGACACTCTAAATGGGTTACCAATTTGGTACCAATTAGGAAAAAGAATGGTGATATTAGATTGTGTATTTATTTTAGGAATCTAAATAAGGCATCTAAAAATGATAATTATCCTTTGTCATCTCTTGACCAAGTAATACATATTGTTTTTGGTTATGCCATGATGTAATTTATTGATGATTTTTAGGATATAATTAGGTTCTATGGAATAAAGAAGATAAAATGAAGGCAACATTTTCAACCAAGTGGGACACCTTTTCCTACAAGAGAATGCCTTTTAGGCTGATCAATATAGGAGATACATTCTATAGATTCATGGACCATGCCTCCAAAGGTTTTATTTGTAAATGCATCACAATTTACATGTATGATCTAACTATTTTCTCAAATAATAGGGAAGATCACATTATGCATTTATAATAGGTATTTGAAAGCTGCAAAAGATATGGAATTTCTCTCAACCCCAAAAAAAGAATTTTTTGTGTCACTGAGGGAGAGTTGTTAGGCCATGTTATTCCTAAATATATAATTTTTATAGATCCTAAAATAATAAAATTGATATCAAAGATAGAAACCCCCAATAGTAGAAAAGAATTGAAATCATTTTCTAGTAAAATAAACTTCTGAAAAAATTCATTTCTAGATTTGTAAAAATTGTCAAATCATTAAATGATATGCTGAAGAAAGATGGTAAAGTCTCATGGAATGAGGAATCAAAGAAATACTTAAGGGACATCAAAGAGGCAATCAATCAAGCCCCAATCTTGATAAGTCTAGACTTTTCAAAATATTTTTGCCTTTACTCTTCTACCTTCGATCACACTATGCCCACTATTTTAACTCATAATATAGATAGATGTGACTATCTAATTGCTTCCATTAGCACTGACTTGAAAAATGTTGATTAAATTATACTTTAATTGATAATTAATATTTTTCATTAGTCAAATCCATCAATAAGTTTAGGCACTACATTCTTAAGAATAAAGTGCATGCCATTTTACCATACTTGGCCACTAATTTAATGCTAAGCTAATGTGAACTTGTAGAGTGAAAAGGTAAGTGGATGTCTATTATTGAATAATATGACATAGAGATGAAGACTAAAAAATTGGTAAGGTGTCAAGGTCTGATTTAAATGGTTGCCAATAATAGTCCCAAACTAAGTATTATGTAGGTTAGTCAATAGAATTTTTAGCCTAATGAGTGGTATGACCCCATCATTCACTTAATAATTAATGGCACTTGTCCTATAAGACTAACTATGGAGTAGAAAAAAGCCATAAGGCTCAATGAAGCTCAATATATGATCAAGAATGGAATATTATACCAAAATAACTTTGAAGGTGTGTACTTAAGATGTGTATCCAAAGAAGAGACATCTAAGATCATGAACATGTTTCATGAAAATTTTAAAAGTGGGCATCCCTATAGAAGGCAAACATCTCAAAAGATCCTCAGGGTTGGATACTATTGGCCCACTATTTTTAAAGATGCTCATAATCATGTGAAAGAATTCCATTCATTCTATATTTTTAGCACAAAATATTTAAAGGCAACCATGTCTTTAAAACCAATCATTATTGACAAACCTTTTGCCTAGTGAGGGCTGAATTTGATTGAAGTAATCAATCCCAACACATCTAAAGGTCAGAAATAGGTTCTAATAACTACTGACTATTGCATTAGATGGACTAAAGTGATATCTACCAAGCAATGTATAACTAAAGAAGTGATCAATTTTTTAGAACAAAAAATATGCACTAAATTTGAGACTCCACTCTCCTTGGTACGTGACAATGGGTCTACATTTATATCCATATAAATGAAAGAATGGTCATATGATAATGGTATTATCCTCAAGTTCTCATCCAACCATTACCCTCAAGGTAATGGAGTGTCTAAATAAATGAACAAGAAATTGATGAAGGAATGTAAGAAGTATATTATAGACAAACCAAGATCATGACATAAGCTCCTCAAATATGCCCTTTGTGAACATAGAGCAAGAGTCAAACAAGCCCTTAAAGCATCTCCCTTCTTATTGGTATATGGCCAAGATCCCATATTCCCCATCACACTTAAGATTAAAACTTATAAGTTTATGCAAGAGTATATGTAGGAAGACCAAGAATTTGCAAACTCAAAGTTATTTGACATAGCTCAGATAGAGGATTCCCAAGAAGAAAATTTTTCTAACTGTAGCAGGCACTAGACCATAGTAAAAGGTGGTTTGACAAGTGATCAAAGGTTAAGATATTTAGGTAGGGAGACTTAGTTCTTCTTTGGGACAAAGCATCTGAGCCCAAGGGAAAACATGGTAAATTAACACTTCTATGGGTTGGCCCATATCATATTGTAGAAACACTTGGAGATAGCACCTTCAAAATAAAATATCTATAAGGATTAGATTTCAAACTACCCACCAATGGGTAATATCTCAAGCATTACTTTTCTACTACTCCACTTAGGATCTTCATGGAGTAAATTTGTAAGGATGGTTAGAATTAGTGTAGGTAAGCTATTTTAGTTCCCTTTTGTCCTTTTCATTCTTGTCCCTTATTTGTATATAAGTTTGTATACATTTTCTTGATTTTCCTTTACTTTCTATTTTTTAGCTTTATATTGTGTGTTTGATTTCAATTGTGTTTTCTTTCTATTACTTTATTCCTTGCTTCTAAAAATTTCTTTTAAACACCCTTCATCTCAAAGTTTACTAGATTTATCAAAGAGCTCCACAAGTTTAGAAATGCAATTATGGATCTTAAGCATGTGATGACCATGGGTTTGTAATATGAGCTTGATGTTATAATTTAAATAAACTAGTAAGGACTAGTGAATAGGTTAATTGCTCCATAAGTACATAAACATTATTTTGATCTAAAATTGGTTTTAAGGATAATTATACATGTATAATGAAAGATTAAAATTATTAAGGCACAATCATGTTTTTAATTAACAAATATCTTTGCCTGGGATAAATGTTGCAATCATAGGTGATTGTCTGAACATCAGACACTTGACCAAATCCTTATACCTGGCTATGTTAGTTCCTAACCTTTAATGGAAATCCCAAAGATCTATAAATATAAAAACAAGAGCTTATTGAAAAAATAAAAGATTTTCAACCAAAGGTGATTTTGGTAATCTCCATTGATGCTATGGTGCCTAGTTGGTAGTGGAGCAAGGCCATGAGTTGAACCAAAGACATTTTTATTGGGGATATAGACTCCTAGCTAGTAGTAGATCAATGCCCAAACCTTCCCTAAACTAAGAGTATTATGCTTAATGAGTATAAAAATATTCTACAAGTAAAGATTAATGATAAAAAACTTGAAACCTAGAAGTTGTCCCCTGAATCTCTTGGCAAATAATAAGTGAAATCAAAACACATGCATAAAATGAAAATATTTTTCTATTTAATCCTAATTATGTAGGTGCAAGGTTTTTTGAAACCAGGAACTAATCTTAATAATGGCATTGGTCAAGTAGAATAAGTGACCTAGTTTTTTATCTAAATCATAATGTCTAAGTTATAACATATTGCTATGTTTCCCCCAAAAGTCACCTTTTATTGAGGTCAACATACCCCTATTTCTAAAAAATAGAGACCCTTGTGAAACTATAAACCCTAACACTAAAAACATGACATGCTTTATAGATTAATTATATTTGAAGATCATCCACACCTAATAATAGTGGCCTATTTTTCATGATCCTACTTTAACTTTGCCTAATATTGCTAATAGTGGAACTTCATGCTTTAGTTACAAGTTTCGTGGGACCCTCATCGAGTGGATTACACTTGAATTTTACATATTAATCCTCATTCAAGATTTTAATAAGCCTTTTATCTATAAGAACTCAATATTAAATCCATGTTCTAAATGCCTTGAAACCCTCCTTTGAAAACCCTTAATTATATCCTTTGGTTTAAATACAAGTTTTATAAGAGAAAAATTAGTGGGAGCACTAAAATAAATTAAATGAACTAAGTTTAATTTTTATGATAAAACATAATCATGTTTTTTAAACTTGACCAAGCCCTAGCCTAAAAATCATGTTTTGTCCCTTTATATTTTTCCCTCCTTTGTTCCCTTTTATTTTAAAACTAGGTTTAACTCTCATGTTTGTAGGGTATTTAATTTACTAACTCAACCTCAATTTATATTTCATGTTCTTTATTAATACCTAGCCTAATATCTTAGTCTTAAATCCCCATTCATGTTTTTTAATGAGACCTTAGCCCTAAGACTTTATCCTAAGTCTTTACGTTAGCTCGAGATCTAACTTAAATATCTTGTTTCTTCATAGGATCAACGAGTCATGCTTCATTGGGCAAAATTGATTGGATGGAGTGAAAGAGACTCAATGAAAATATTTTATATATCAATCCAATCTTTCTTGATCACTCAAATTATAATCAATAGCTCACAAGAGCCCAGATAGAGATCAAGACTCTATGAAATCTTGACAGGGTTGATAGACTCAAATTTTAGGAGTCCCATAGAGTTACCACATAGTACTCCCATATTTAAATTCAATATAAAAATTACTTTGGGATAATATCTTGCATTATGATTTTTGAATTATTCAAATGGGTCATCATTTTATTATGTAACAAAGACTCTAGCTTATGACTTAGTGTGATTTTTATACAACCTTGAGCTAACTTGATCTGATTTATGATTGTAGGGACCAATAACATGAATCTATTCATATCATTATCTATATTTTTCACTTACTCATAGGAGATAATTTGACAGGGTGTATTTAACCCAAGCTTCTATGAGACCAATTATGTTTGAGACTTAAATTTTATGATCTCAAACCTATTATTTGATGACTGTGAGGCCGCCATTGACATTATGAGGCCATAAAATTTTATTCCCATATGAAAATTAATTATATATTAATTTTTACACTCATACAAACATCATTTGACACTAATGAGGTCATCATTGATGTCTGTGAGACCATTGAAATTTAAGTTGAGATCTAATTTAAATCAAAAGGTAAATGCACTTAAGACTTACATCTCAATGTCAAAATTGGTCTTCCATAGATTAATTTGTTTATTTTAAAGCCATTTTTGGACTCAAGATCCTTATAACTAGATTTACATTTGCATATGCTAATCTTGAATATGATGATAGAATCTTGTCATGCTTTTAAACATTGGTCTGAACCTTAGCCTATATATACCCCATGGTCTTTTGAGCCTAATGAGATTAGTTTAACAAAAGATCCCATTCAAATAAAAATTAGGTTAAATATTTTAATCTAAAGTTATATCATGTTAATTAACATTGTAATACCTTAGGTTAAAACCTTACATTATATCCTTTTGTTATTTGGGGCCCCATTTTAATTGTGTTTTAAAACATAGCCTAAGAAACTTTTGTCTATGGTTCATTTCATGTTTATTAACATAAAACATAACTATAGCCTAAATTATTTAGCCTAAGTTATTTGAGTGTCTTTATTACTAATTAAATTTTTTGTAAATTTATAGGATCTATAGCTCATGTATGATTGGACCAAAGATCACATGACATGAAACCATGATGGATTTTTCAGCAAAGCCCTAGGCAAATGTGAGAATACCATGTGGTGAAAGAAAATTAACTCATATACTAGTGATCTATAGAGATATAAACACCTATAGAACTACTATGTGGAAATATCATTAAGCTTGATATAAATAAGGACCAAAAGTGTTCAAGTTTCAAGATCAGGATCAATGGTATGCATTGATCTATACATAAATATCAGATAATGCAAAATAAAAGGTATATTTTAAAAATTTAAAATAATTATGAAAAAGTGCTATGAAAGTTACATTAGGATGCCACATAGATTCCACATAGGCACAAGATGACAAAAATAGAGATTTTGTGAGCTTGAAAAAGAAAACATATAAATGAAAGTCTAAATCAAATCCAAGGTGTGAATTCACCTAGGTCCAAGTAAATAATTTCCATTAAATATATATAAAATCCCTTACCTAAACTTAAATCATTAATTTGATCTTGAATTAACCATAAGTGAACTATAAATATCCCAATTATCATTTGAACAAGTGCACACTGATCTAGATACCATTTGTAGACCACTAGTGATCAATTTTCAAAAACTCACAGTCATGGTAACCTAAAAGTAACACAAAGAGGACACCAAGATATATTTGACCATGAACTCAAAAAGAAGGGTTTTTAAAGACATAATACTCAATTCCATGACCTTGAACACTAGAGAAAAGAATTGGACTAATATATTTTGGAAAATTAATGAATTACAACTGATAACCAAAGAAGATGAGAAGATTGCATCCTTGAAGACAAGGTATTTTGAACTAGTTGTAGCACAAATTACAAGCCCTCACCATGTAAAAACTAAACCGGAGGTACTTTAATATATAGATGTTCTCCCTATTTTTTTTAAAAAGAAAATTGAAAAGGGCATGTTAATTAATGATCATACTCATAAATGTGTTGCTTATGTGTCCTTCATTGCATTTGAGAAATACTACAAGATTCCCAAACCCTGGGTAGATGTGCCCACAATCATTGATTGGGCTAAGAAAAATGACCTAAAAACCATCTTGGCACCATGGATATATTCTACCTACCTCCCTTGGAATTAAAATAATAATGACCCTGATGAAAAGCCTCTATGGATTCCCCATAACCACATATGTCGATAGCATATGGATGCCCCTAGTCTATTAGATGTTTGAAAAGGATCTAACTCCTCCTATTGGTGAACTTATAAACATGTGATTATGTAAACATATTTTCATAGTCAATAAAATGACTATGATAGAATTATACATGATGTCCTACCTCTTAGATGCCCTACTTGCCATAATCAAGAACCCTAAATTTAAGGCATCATCTCTTTAGAGGACACAACCTATGTTTGAGTTCTACTCCAAGATACATATCTTCAAATACTGAGACCATATTCATTCTATATGTGATTTAATCTATCCTCATTTGATTAAAGCCATAATAAGGAACCCTATTCCAAGGATCACTCCATTAGGAAAGAAATCCATTGAATTCATTGGGGGAATATGGTTTTACTTGGACTATATAGTTATTTGAATTGAGGGAACATAATACACTCTTTTGAGGTTAGCAGTCCATGTCCCAAATAAACTAACTAAGAAAGAAGTTATATTTCAAATATGTAATGGTATAGATGGTGTCTCTAGAGAGAAAAAAATGTTTGTTACATATTCTAGCTTTGGCTATTGGCAGGACCATCTTCTAGTATTGGAACAATATTGAAGATGCTACTAGACATAGAGCCTCTTTAAAATTTTAGGATGATGACTTGAGGAAATGGGAACTAGATGATAAGGTCACAAATAATTTCAAGGAAAAACATATAAATGTGCCTTATGAGTATGAGATGAAGAGTTCACCTTCCAAAAGGTTAAACCATTTATCAATTTAACTACAATAGTTAGACAAAAGCTAGGATAGGATAATATATTTGAATAAAATATCCTTGAATTATCCTAGGCTCAAAGTCATCAATTGAAAATAATTATCAAGGATCTACTACAAGAAAACAAGAATTTAAAAGAGGCTACTCTATTGTCCATTCGTGGAGATACTTTCAATAAATTTTAAGACATCATGGTGGGACTATTAAACTCTTTGAAAATAGCTAGATCAAGACAAAAGGAAATAGGGATGAAAATCGTTAAATAAACATACCGAATTGGCCAATGGTAGGTTACAAGGTACAAAGTGAGGGAATTGATTAAGGCCCTTTCTAAGAATATAGTCCTAGTTTTAGGACTATCAACAAGGCACATTTCAATATGGCCATGGCCATATTAGTTTCCGAAATTGTGGCCCTAGACAATTGGTCCAAAGGTATGAAAAACCTTGATAAAGACTTCAAGAAACTATAAGGTTAAATTTCTCATATCCTAGACATCTTGATCAAATATCCCACAACCCTCATCCCACTAAGTCTCATAGGAGATGAAGAGTTAATAAAAATGACCTTGTAATTCATGGAAGAAGTAAAAACCCAAGGAGAAAACCAAATGGTTGAAGGCAATTAAAAAATTCATGGGTCTACTTCTCTCCTATAAAGAGAAAATAAGATTTTCTTGGGACATCAAACAAACTATGGACAAGGTTGAATAGGACCTCCAATACTTATAATACTATGGACATGAGATTTTATTAAAA
This sequence comes from Torreya grandis, assembly GCA_037957365.1. NCBI lineage: Eukaryota > Viridiplantae > Streptophyta > Pinopsida > Cupressales > Taxaceae > Torreya > Torreya grandis. The sequence goes on from JARHVA010002118.1 coordinate 2,746,934, forward strand.
CTTGTAATTAAACTTCAGTTTATTAGCACCCAACACTACATATAGAATATCCTTCAACAAAATCAAGAAGCTACATCAATAGAGGGCCCACCATCTAGTTAGAAATATTATGTTCCATATTAATTTTGTAATATTTAAATAATAAAATACTCTCTTGTAAAGGCATGTACAAATTTGTTAGCACATTTTCATAAAGGTTAGGTCATTTAGAAAACTCTAGTGTATTCTAGAAACTTTGTAAAAATGATAACTATTCTTACATTGTACACTTGTAAGTTGATGAAACTATCTAACATTCTTCCTTACATTTTATAAAAGGAGCATGATCTATTATCAAAAGGTGGGGGGTGAGTTTTAAGAGCTAAAAATACTTTGTAACTTTTGGAGAAATTTAATACAAGCAAAGAATACAACAAAGTTTGTCTCAATTGTTTATGTGAATTCTTATCATGGCTTCTCTCTCAATTATCTATTCTAGGTCTTAGACTTGAATGGTTTTTAAGATTCTAGATGTGTATCTTCAATACAGGGTTTCTTATTTGGGCCAATGCTAGATTATTTGAATGTCTTTGAGTTTTCTTCATTTTATTTTCTCTACATAAAGATGTGAAAATGCTATTTGATTGTAGTAGTCAATCTGTAAAGTAAAATCAGTTATTACTTGTATTTCTTTATATTATCCTTAAATGCTTACCTAGTATGTAGTTGGATTTGAACATATGCTATTTTACATTATACATTGGTTAAATATATGTTCAGTTAGAATTTAAGCCTTGTCATGATGTTTGAGACAGATCTACAATCACATACTTTATTTCTACCCTAACTTTCCTTTTGCTTCCTTTTTAACTAGATCACCTTAGTTTAAGCCCTGATTATAAATATTCATTTAGATAAATCTTTAGTTTAGAGTTTGATCATATTTCAATAAAATAACGTAGATGTTTCATACTTTGCATAGATTTTGTTAACTAAACCATGGTGGTTCCCAACCAGCAATCAATATAAAATTATGGTCTAATCACTTTTCCTCTATTTATTCAAAGATAATCCAATTATCATATATTGTAACTCTGCATTGAATTTCTTTAGCTCAAAAATAAAAAGTGTTATTTAAACACCAAGAGAACATATGATACACATAGAGGTATCAACAACATCCTAATTGGAATTCCATGTGGATAAGACAAAGAGTAATCCTCATTTGGGTGTTTCACTAAAGGTTTGGATCCTTTAGCTTACACTGTGAATGACTTTATTGATAGACTAGAGATCTCTACTCACCAATCTCATGACATGACAAGACTTTCCTGTGTAAGTCGAGTGAGATGAATCTTTATGGTTAGTATTTGTACCTTTGTGATTTATATTACACTTATATCTCACCTCATTTGCTTACATAACAACTAGCTATCTAGACAATCTTGGATGTGCTTAATTCATTTCTGACTAAATTAAGTCTTATTTATTTGAGACAATTATGATGCTAGTTATGGGTGCTTGTTCTTTCATAGAGTTGTTGGGATGATATAAATTGTAATATTTTCATGTAGGACACTTTTTGATATTTTTTTGTTTAATTTGATAGATAACTTCAAAAAAAAATTGGGGTTGTTTCACAATGTCATTACATATCATATTTCACAACACTCAAACAAATACTAGAATTATTTTAAGTGTTTCAAGTTTTGAGTTGGGTTTCTCATACTAATGTCATTACATGATGTAATTTATAACATAGGGATAAATTTTATAAATATTTGAGGGTGTTATTATTTTGAGTTAGGTTTACCCTACCAATACCATTATGTGGCATAATTCACAACACTTAGACAAATTTAATAATTTATTTTGTTGTTACAAAGCTTGATTTAGGTTTCCCATACCAATGTGGTGTAATTCTCAATATGAGGGAAAATTATAAAAATATTTGAGGTGTTTAATATTTTGATTCATGTATCCCATACCAATTTTATTGTATAAAGTAATTTATAACACTATAAAATATTACAAAAATATTTGGGTTGTTACATATTTTACTTAGGTTTCCATACCAATGTCCTTATGTGGTGAAATTCAAAACACCATGACAAATTTTATAAATATTTCAAGTGTTACATATTTTGAGTTAGCTTTCCCATAGAATGTCATTGAGTGATGCAATTCAGACTGTTTAGATACATTTAAAAAATATTTTGGGTATTCCATATTTTGTGTCAATTTTTTGGTATCAATGATGTTGCATAACATAGTTCACATCACTGCGACATTTTTTTAAAAATGTTTTATGTGTTACATATTTTGAGTTAGGTTTCCCAAACCAATGTCATTATCTATCATAATTCACAACACTAAGAAAAATTTCAAAAATATTTTAGGTGTTACATATTTTGAGTCAAGTTTCTTATAATAATGTCATTGTATGTCATAATTCACAACACTTGGATAAATAATATAAATATTTGGGGTGTTACAATTTATTAGTTGGGTTTCTTATACCAATATGATTATGTAGCATAATTTCCAAAAATTTGATAAATTTTAGAAATTTTTTGGTTGTTTCATATTTTTTGTGTGGTTTCCTATATCAATGTTGTTGAATGGTGAAATTCAAAACATAGATTTTTTTTGAAAATATTTAGGGTGTTTCATATTTTTAGTTTAGTTTCCCATACCAATGTTGCTATACAAGGCAATTTATAACACTGGGACAGACTTTAAAAATATATGTGGACTTGAATGTTTTAAGTGGGGTTTCCCATACCAATCTCATTGCATATTAAAATTCATAATAATGGGATAAATTTCATAAATCTTTCTCATGTTAAATACTTTGGATCAAGATTCTCATACCAATGTTGTTTCATGAATCAACTAACAAAATTGGGATAAATTTTATAAATATTTGGATTGTTGAATATTTTGAGTTGAGTTTCCCCTACCAATGTAATAAAATAGTGCAATGCACAACACTAGGATAAACTTCCAAAATATTTGGAGTATTGAATATTTTAAATTAGATTTCCCATACCAATGTCATTACATAACACAATTGACAACACTAGGATGAATTTTTGAAATATTTTGCATGTCACATATTTTGAGTCAAATTTCCCATACCATTGTCATTATATGTTGTAATTTGTAACACTAGGAAAAATTTTAGAAATATTTTTGTTGTTGCATATTTTGAGCTAGGTTTCTAGCACCAATGTCATTATGGGGTGTAATTTATAACATGGGACAATTTTCAAATATTTGGGGTGTTTTTTGGTGTAGTATATTTATTATTTCATTTACTTATTAAATGGATAATTCCTACACTTGTAGCTTTATCTTACTTAGGTGTGATAAGAGGTTAAGTGGTTGAGAGGGTGAGTTTTACCTCGTGTTCCACTTGGAGTTAAACTAAGTGACACTATGAGTTCTCTTATGAGTTCCAAAATGAGTTACACTTAGTCTAACTATGAGTTATCCATTGATTTAACTCTCCTAATCCTTATTTATATTACTCTTCACCATGATATTATAACCAAAGTAATGAAGAGTAGATAATTGGTAAGCAAGGCATTTAATATAGAAGGTAACTTTTGCACATCTTCTTGCATATTTTTTAATATAGACAAGGTTATCATTATTGTAGAATACTTGTCTACTCACTCTACCAGAAGATCACCTACTAGATTATTTTGATATGGTATCAAATCTTAAGTTTTTGGTAATTAGAATCAAATAAATTCTATTTATTTAATTTTTATTTTGTATTCTTTAAAAATTTTGAATAAGAATTTTCATATTATTTATCTTGAAATTTGTGTGCTTATGTATTGGCATACAATGGTTTGTTTTATAAATGGTTAAATTGCAAAGAAGATTTCATGGGTGATTCCATACTCTCACTTCATTTTTTTAGTGAGAGGAATTTCAACTAGAAAAACACTTTTTCCTATGGAAGGAGACATTGACATATTGTAGGCTTTTCAGCTTGAGATCTGATATGTCCTTATCTTAAAATACATTACAGTATCTACATCTTAAGAGATTTTTATGAATATTCACCAATTTACCATAGTGGTAGCTGAATAAGATTTCTATGCATGTCCAATGACCCTTCCAATAACTACACTTGGTCAAAGCATCCTTTATCAAAGGTAGCTATAATGGAATTTAGGATATCTTAAAGGGTCTAGGCATTAACAACATGGATCCTCTCCCCACATATAATCCAGACTAGGATATTTTATGAGGTATATTTAGATATTTGGAAATCTAGATCTGCCAATATGTATTTTAGCTTAAGATCATGGTGGATGATTTGGTTGTCAAATAGCTATGTCAATTTTCTATCTATAACATGTTCTTAGGGTCAATGGCCTAGTGGGTGGCTTTCATGGCCTTGTGTGTAAATTCATCCTCACCATTCAAAGTCATCCACCCTTCTTATAACCTACATCTTCAAGCCTCATGTGGTTTCTAAACCATAATAAAAAAGTGTATATTATAGATCACCATGAATCTAAAGTTGTTGACCATTCAAATATAACTATTATGCCACCCACCATGCCTACAATCATCCTTACAACCTTTAACCATGTCCAAGTCTATTAATTTTAATGTTATACGAGTGATGGTGATTTCATTCATAGGAATCTTTGTGGTCATGTCTATTATTGCATGGTGAATTGGTAGGAGATCACTATGAGAGGTGCCAAGTTGGAGAGGATAAAAATAGTGAACATGACAATGTAAGGACTAAGGTCATTTAATGAAACATGATGATTAAAATCCCACTACCTATTAAACTACTATTTATGCATGCATATGGTGGCATTAGTCTCTTAGTTTGCATGCAAATTGGTAGTATATATAACTTTTCCATCAAGCATCCTTCCTCCATTGGTGTTGTCATACACCTTATAGTCTCTTTTACTAAAATTCAACTTTCAATAATGCCTAAAAAGAATTAAATAATTAAATCATGTTTTATTTATTTTTAAAATATCTTTGCATAATTTTTTAATTAAAAACACATTGTAAGAGGCTCTTCTAGAAAAAGTCCATGTAAAGTTGACTAGGTAGGTGTCTTTTAACCTTTTTTATTGTGAGAAGGTTCATGATTCAGTGTTGATTCCAACAGGTGGTTACATAGCATGCTTTGTGTTTGAACCTGATGAGTATTTAAACTCTAAGTGTAATTTAATTAAATATGCCATTAATGATAGAATAAGTATTTTGCTATAGCTTTTGATTGGTAACTCAAAATTTAGTGCCACTTTTTCCAAAAGTGCATGGTTTTCCATCCTATTTTCATTAGTCTAATTTGTTTTTTAAAATAATTGAAGTTATAAAGTGCCATATTTAGGGGCGGTTATGAGCCCTACTACTTTCTAAGACATACTTCATGCACTGATTGATCTAATCTATATGGACATATTTTTGGCTCAGTCTAAAGTCTATCTCTAGACTTTACACCATTTCTTACCCACTCTTTCATTGATTTATCATTTATACATATTCTTAATTATGTTCAATGTCCATTTCATGAGCATGCTTCACATTTTCATTGTAAAGTATTTTGTGTAGTCGTGCACTTCCTTGGTGTCTTCTCTTAGTCATGTTGACCCCATTTGAAATAATTTAGATAAGGATATATTTTTAATTTCATGTGGTCCTTCGAGGGAGGGATAATTACATTTCATGGTGTGCTTACATAGAATACTTGTTCACACATAAGATTCATATTCCATTCTTATATGTGAAAATTTTTACACCCACTAATCTTGTTCAATTTGATAAGTGTGATAATACTTATGACAAGGTTTTTTACACTATGTTACATCATGCTTCCATGGATCTTCATTACCATGTGGAACATACAAAGTTTTCCTACATTTTTTGGAGCATACTACATAGTATTTTTGCTGATCATGTTGAGATTTATGTTATTTATCCTCCTCTAATTCCTATTGTCTCTTCTGAGACTATTATACTCTCTCCTCATTCTTATATTGATTTTTATGACACATCCATGGTGGATAATGCTCTTCTTTTTGTTGAGTACCCACTAAAATATGAGATTCTATTAGACCTTAGTTATCTCATTACAAATTTTACATGCATTCTTGTGTAGATTATTGCTCTTCCAGAGCCTTCACAAACTTGCATTTCTAAGGAATTGTATAGTGAGAGTATGCACATTGATAATATTAATGACCCATATGTCCCTATAGACATTCATGTGTATATTTGAGTGCTTCATTCATAAACTAGTCTTCAATTTTGATAGCTATTGAGCCTTGCTCTCCTATTCCCATGGACATTCTTTGATTGAATGTTCCATGTCTATCTTATTCTCTATTTTTTCTCTCCCTTTCATTCTATGATTCTTCATTGAAATATTCTACATTTAGTCATATTATTTTTTATCAGACTTTGACACATTCAAGCACTAGTAGGGATATAATTTAACACTTTCTAGATATCTACATCATGATTCCTACACACATTCCACTTGAGTGGGAATTTGGTAGTTTGATAGCTCATGGTTTCTTTCTTGTGAAATTAAGAGAAAAAATATGCTATAGAGGGACCTAGTACAACATTTTCCATGTGAAATTTTGTGTATACATTCTCTGTCTTCTTTATAGAGGCACACATCCTTCATTTTTTGTAAGATAATGGGATCATCGCTATATACTTGGGTACTTCATCAAGCCTCATTGTTAGGACCCAATTTTATAGATCAACTAAGTTATGCTTAATGGGGGTTTTGGTGTGTGATTTTTAGTCCTATCTTGTTTTATTTGTCTCTTTTTAAGGGGGGGGAAGTTTTCTCCCACTAAGTTTTCTCCTTTTAATCTACTTATTGAGAGTTACATTGTATGTGTGTACCTCATCGGGCCTTTTTGTTAGGACCCATATTTTATTTTTTTCTGACCTAATATATGGCTAAAGGTGGGGGGGGGGGTGTTTGTATAGTATATTCACTATTATATTTACTTATTAAATGGATAATTCCTTTACTTGTAGATTTAACTTACTTAGGTGTGATAAGAGGTTAAGTGGGTGATAGGGTGAGTTCCAGCTAGATTTGCACATAGAGTTGAAATTAGTTATATTGTGAGTTATCTTATGAGTTCCATAGTGAGTTACACTTTGTCTAACTATCATTTATCTAGTGATTTAACTCTCCTACTCCTTCATATTCCTCTTCACCATGCTATTTTAACCAAAGAAGTATAGAGCAGATAATTGGTAAGCAAGGAATTTAATATAAAAGTAAATTATTTCACATATTCTTGCATGTTTATAAATACAGACAAGATAATCATTGTTGTAGAATACTTGTGTGCTCATTCTACTAGAAGATCACCTACTAGATTATTCTGACATGTTGCATATTTTAAGTCATCGTTTCACCACCAATATTTTTGTGGATTTCAATTCATAATGTTTGGACAAATTTTAAAAATATCTAGGTTGTTTCATATTTTAAGTTGGGTTTCCCTTATAAACGTCATTACATGGAATAATTTTCAACACTATAAAAATTTTCAAAAATATTTACGATGTTCCATATAATGAGTTGGGTTTTCCATACCAATGTTGTTATATAATGTAATTGCCAACATTGCAAAAAAAATTACAAATATTTGGGTTGTTGCATATTTTGAGTTAGGTTTCTCATACCAATGTCATTTGACATCATAATTCACAATACTAGGACAATATTTTTAAAAAATTGGGGTGTTGTATATTTTGAGTTGAGCTTCCCATACCAATGTCATTACACATCACAATTCACAACACTAGGACAAATGTTAAAAATATTTTTGGTGTTGTATATTTTGTGTTAGGTTTCCCATAATAATATTGTTTTATGATGTAAATTTTAACACTGAGAAAGTTCTTATAATATTTGGGGTGTTACATATTTTGAATCAGCTTTCCCATACTAATGTCATTGTGTGAATCAATTTGTAACTTAAACAAATTACACAAGTATTTAGGGTGTTTCATATTTTGTGTTTTGATTATTATTATTATAATGTAATTTTGAAGTTTAATTCACATAACTTGGACAAATCTTAGAAATATTTAGGGTGTTGCATATTTTGAGTCATTTTTCCCATACCAATGTCATTGCACATTATAATTGACAATATTGGGACAAATATTAGAATTTTTTTGGGTCTTGAATATTTTGAGTTAGGTTTATAGTACCAATTTCATTATTTAAAACAATTATTAACACTAGGAAAATTTTCAAAAATATTTGAGGTGTTATATATTTTGAGTCAACCTTCTAGTGCCAATGTCATAGCATGGAACAATTAACAAAATTGGGATAAATTTCTTAAATATTTGGGTTGTTCCATATTTTTAGTGTTGTTTCCCTTATAAATGTCATTTCATGGCCAAATTTGTAATACTAGGGAATTTTTTTAATATATATGCAATGTATATCTTGAGTCAAGTTTCCCTTACCAATGCTATTATGCTATGTAAATTGCAACACTAGGATAAACTTAGGAAATATTTGGAGTGTTTCATATTTTGAGTTAGGTTTCCTACAAATATGTCATTATGAATTTAAATTCACAACATTGGTAAAATTTTAGAAATATTTGACGTGTTACATATTTTGAGTTCGGTTTCTCGTATCGATGTTGTTGTGTGCCATAATTCATAATAATAGGACAACTTTTGGAAATATTTTAGGTGTTATATATATTGAATCAGGTTCCCCATACCAATGTCCTTTTTAAATATATTTGGAATGTATATTTTGAGTTAGGTTTCCCTTATAAATGCTATTATGCTATTTAAATTGCAACACTAGGATAAACATAGGAAATATTTGGAGTGTTTCATATTTTGAGTCAGGTTTCTTGTAAAAATGTCATTGTGAATTGAAATTCACAACATTGGTAAAATTTCAAAAATGTTTGAGGTGTTACATATTTTGAGTCAAGTTTCTTGTATTGATGTTGTTGTGTGCCATAATTCATAATAGTAGGAAAACTTTAGGAATTTTTTTGTGTATTCTATATTTTGAATCAGGTTCCCTATACCAATGTCATTATGTGTCACAATATGTAGCATTGGAAAAAAAATCAAAAATATTTGTTACGTTGCATATTTGAGTTGGGTTTCTTGTACCAATGTCATTGTGCATCACAATTTATAACACTAGAAATAAATTAAGAAATACATGTGTTTTTTCATATTTTGATTCAAATTTATCATACCAATGTCATTACACAACATGGTTCTTGACACTCAGAATTTTTTTTGAAATATTTGACGTGTTACATATTTTCATTTAGGTTTCCAAAATAAATTTCATTATGTGGTATAGTTTAAAACATTGTGAAAATTTTTAGAATTATTTAAGGTGTTCCATATTTGGAGTCGGGTTTCCAATACCAATGCCATTTCATGTCACAATTTGTAACACTAGGATTTTTTGGAACTATTTGGGTGTTTCATTGATATGGGAAACAATTTGGGTGACCATTTGGTTGATAGTTAATTCCTCAAATTTTGTATTATTTTAAATCCTCACCCATTATGTCCTTAGGCATTGTATTGTTTTAATTCTTGGAAGTCAAATTTTTGGTGACAGTTATTTCCTCAAGCCACTCAATCTTAAATCATCACCCATTAATTCCTCGAGCCACTCAATCTCCTGATGCTTTCAAAATATGTATAAATGCATTTTAACCCTAAATGAGAAGGTAGACATCTCTTCCTAGAGATAAGCCTATATTTGTATTGTGATTTTTGAGTAAAATGACATCTCTTCTCAGAGAATTCATTGTTACTATGTTATTTCTATGTTATTGAAATATTTATCAACCAAAATTTTTGAGTTTTAGATTAGTGGTATTAGAGTGATTTGTCTTGAGAGTGTATGATCCCAAGGATGAGGTCAAAATACTAGAAACTTGGGTGGGAAGCGATAGAGCTTCCAAACTTTCCACTTGTGCACCCCAAATGACTTCAAATGGTAGATGACACTGAGACATCTGATCCTTTCAAGTAAATGGTGAATGAAGCCCTCTAATGGCAATAAGGACAAATGTTGCAACAATTTGCTCAAATTCTTTAAACACTTCTGATGGGAAATTTTGGCTCTGTGGCTACACATACTAGTTCCTCATCAAGCGAAATTCCTTTCAGTGCCCCAACACCCTTCAAGGTTTAGGTAAATTTTGATATTCCCACATTTGAAGGCAAAATCAATTTTGATGTAGTGGAAAATTGGTAGGATCAATTGTCTTCCTACTTCTCTATAAATAAGTTCACTGATGGAGAAAAGATCACGTTTGCTCTTTTGAAATCATCATTGCCCTTGAAAAATTAGTGGGAAGTGTACAAAAAGAGGTTCAGTATAGATATCATTAGCCTTGGGGTGGAACCTACTTGGGATGATTTTATGGAAGCAGTAAAAGAAGAATACTTTCCCATTAGAGTGTATGATGATATGCACATATAGTGGAAACAACTTCACCAAGGCAAGGACCAATCTAGTCAAGATTACATAGACACTTTTCATTCTTTGTCTGCAAGATTAGGCATTTAAGAAAGTGAGAAACATAAAACTCTCAAATATCATGGTGGACGACAATGGTACATACAGGGGGAAATAGAACTCTTCAATTTGGAAACCCTTGATGAGGCATACAAATTTGAAGTGAAGATTTAACAGAAGCATGGTAGGAAGAATATGAAGAGTCAACCCTCAAAATGGAAAAGTGACAAGGAAGGTCAAACACGAGGCCAAAATTGGAAGCAAAATGATTTTTAGGATAAGAAATCCTAGAAGGGGAAGGCTAGAAAATGGTGTGATTACCACAAAATTAGAACTCACTCCAAAGAAGAATGTCGAGTCATCAAGTCATTGCTCTCTGAGTCATAATACTTGACATCTATTACTCTACCTCATACACAAACCACAGTCGAAGAGGATGAAAAAGAAGTTGTAGACGTTGAGCCTGACACCATCGTCGCTTTATTAGAGACTCATGAGGAAAGACCAGATGACAAAGAAAGATTTTTTCACTCTAAATTATGGGTAAAAGGTAAGCCTCTGCATTTCATTCTTGATAGTGGGATTCAAATTAATTTAATCTCTGCTAAAGTTGTGAAAAGTCTAGATCTATCCATGAAGCCTCATCCAAAGCCCTATAGTATTGGATGGTTGAGCCCAGGGAGAGATCTTCATGTCACCCATCAATGTCTTATTTCATATGTTATAAAGCCATTCCAAGATGAAGTCTTATGTGATGTGGTTAATCTAGATGTTTGTGATGTACTCCTTGGTCATTCACTCATGTATGAATGACATAACATCTATGATTCACAAACCTGAAGGATCACCCTCACTCTTGGAACATGGTGTTATAGGGTACTAGAGGTACCACCTCCCACATATATCTCCCTGATTAGTGCTAAGTAATGTAAGAGATTAGTGGAGAAAATAAAGCAATTTGTTCTCATGGTGGTCAAACCACAAAAATCCAATGAGGTCGATGTTGTAGTCCTGACTACACAATCAACATAGCAACAAAAGTAGATAAGATGAATCACAGGAGAATATGATGACTTATTCAAGTCACCCACATGAGTTACACTACATTTCTAGGTAAAACATTCTATCGATTTGATCCCAAGATCACCCTTGCCTAAAAGTCCTATGTATCACAGATTAGTTTTGGAGAATGATGAGATAAAAAGACATATTCAAGAATTGATCCAAAGGGGTCACATCAAGCCAAGATCTTTACCTTGTGGTAGCCCAATTATCGTGGCACTAAAGAAAGATGGAACATGGAGGCTTTGCATTGACTACCAAGCCCTCAATAAAATCTCTATGAGGAATCACTACCCTCTCCCCATGATTGATGACCAGCTGGACCAGCTCCGTGGTGTGAAGTTCTTCACCAACATTGATCTCAAATTTGGTTATCACTAAATTCCCATCAATCCCACTGATGTCTGGAAAACTACATTCAAAATTAAGGAGGGGCTCTTTGAATGGTTGGTTATGCCTTTTGGCCTAACTAACGCACCTACAACCTTCATGAGGATGATGGATGACATCCTATGACCCTTCAGCAACTCATTTGTGTTTGTCTACTTAGATGACATACTCATCTATAACAAAACATGGGAAGAACATTTTCAACATGTTTGTAAGGTACTTCAAACTCTTTGGGAGCACAAGTTATATGCAAATCTTGACAAATGCACATTTAGAATGATAATAATTTAGTACCTTAGGTACTTTGTGAATGAGGAATGGGTCCATGTTGATCTAAAAAAGATTCAAGGTATTTGAGAATGGCCCACACCAAGTACCCTCACAGAGCTTTGTAGCTTTTTGGGTCTTGAAAATTTCTATGACAAGTTTGTTCTTGGATTTTCACATGTTTCTTGGTCACTAACCCAAGTGACTAAAGGAGGAGCTAAAGCTACATTTCAGTGGCATGAAATACATTAAAGGGCATTTGAGAATTTTAAGAATAGACTCTGCTCAACCCCTATTCTTGCCTTGCTAGATTTGCATAAACCATTTGAGTTGATGATAAATGCATCTGAATATGCCATGGGAGTTGTCATCATGTAACATGGCCATCTTATTGCATACCATAGTGAAAATTTCACTGATACAGTCAAGAAATATCCAACATATGATAAGGAGCTCTATGCCATTGTGTAAGCCTGCAAACACTAGAAACACTACATCTTGGGGAAAGAGACGGTCATCCACACTGACCACAAACCATTGGAATTCATCCAGATGCAAAGCAAATTATGAAATGAGAGGAACCAAAAGTGGGCCATGTATCTTTAGAAATTCCACCTAATAATCAAACACAAAAATAGGAGCTCAAATATAGCTATAGATTGTCAGAGCCACCCACCAATTACTACACTCACAACAGTTCTTGACCTGTACAGACATGAGACTGCCACTTGGGGTGCTCTGTATGAAGTAGATCCTACCGTTTTTGATACATATCAAGTGCTTCAAAAAGGTAAACATGTTTTTGACTTCTATTTTCAAGATAATATCCTCTGCCATATGGGGCACATCTATGTTCCTATTGTAGAGCAATAAAAGATGATATGGGAAGCACACTTCAGTAGGATAGCTAGACACTTCGGTATCAAAAATACATTAGCAGTTATTCAAAAACACTTCTACTAGCCACATATGTGGAAATATGTGGAAAGATATCTCAAATCTTGTACCCCATGTGCAATAGCCAAGCCAACAAATAAGAAGCAAGGATTGTACACACCATTGCCAGAACCAATCAGGGCTTGGGAATCCATCTCAATGGATTTTATCTCAAGTTTTCCCACTTCTAAACATGGTAAGGACTTTATTTTTGTAGTAGTTGATCATTTTTCAAAAATGGCTATCATTCTTGCTTGTAAGATAAATATATCTGCTAAGGAAACTACTCAACTATATTTTAGTCATGTATGGCTCCATTTTGGTCTCCCCAAGTCCATTATCTTAGATCGAGATAGTAGGTTCTTGAGCATCTTCTGGTCCACTATATGGAAGATGATGGATACTAAGCTAATGAATTCCATAGCCTTCCATCCATAGATTGATGGTCAGATAGAGGTGGTAAACTACTTGATTGTTCACATGATTTGGATGTATCACTCCAAACATCCACACACATGGAATGAGGGACTTCCTCTCATACAACATGGATACAATTGGGCAATGCATAGCTTGACCAAGCATAGTCCATTCCAAGTATGTTTTGGGTTCCAACCCATGGCACCAATTGATATAGCTGTTCCATTTTCCACCATGGAATACACACCTTATGGAAGATTTGAGGCAGCAAAAGCAATAAAGTTTATTAAAAAATGCAACACATCTAGAAAAAAGTTCGTGACATCCTGAGAAGATGAATCAAAAGTATAAGCAATGCCATGATAAACATAGGATTACACACTATTTTGATGTGGGTGACAAGGTTTGGTTACAAATTCAGAAGGAATGGCTTGCAAGCCCACATAGAAATATTTGGCCTCTATGATATGGTCCATACACAATCACCAAAAAAGTTGCATAAAATGCTTTTGAGTTGAACCTACTAGCCTACCTTGGTATGCATCCAATATTCAATGTGGAGCTCCTCAAACCATATCACCCACCTCTATTGGACACTTCAGTTGTGGTAGAATAACTAGACATTGATGAGCTTGATCCATAGAGTTTTTCTCTAGGAGAAGAGGATCAGATTGTGGATACTTAGATAAAGATAACAAGAGGACACTCTATTCCACTGTATCGAGTGGTCAGAAGAGGCCAGCTTAGCCACCAAGGTGAGTGGCTCATAGAGAATCAAATCAAGACACAACTAACCCACCTGATGGGGAATATTGATGCAATGGGGACCATTGCTTTTCAAGGAGGGAGGAATGATCTGGGCAAAAATTTGGGTGACCATTCAGGTGACAGTTAATTCCTTAAATTTTGTATTATTTTAAATCCTCACCTGTTATGTCCTCAGGCAATGTATTGTTTTAATTCTTGGAATTCAAATTGATAGTGACAGTTATTTCCTCAAGCCACTCAATCTTAAATCATCACCTGTTAATTCCTTGAGCCACTCAATCTCCTATGCTTTCAAAATATGTATAAATGCATTATAACCCAAAATGGGAAGGCAAACATCTCTTCCCAGAGATAAGCCTATATTTGTATTGTAATTTTTAAGTAATACGACATCTCTTCTCAGAGAATTCATTGTTGCTATGTTATTTCTATGCTATTGAAATATTTATCAACTAGAACTTCTGAGTTTTGGATCATTCATATTTTGATTTTGGTTTCCAATATGAATGTCATTATATGGTGTAATTCAAAAATAGGGATAAATTTTTGAAATATTTTTAGTGTTACATATTTTGAGTCAATTTTCCCATACCATGTCAATATATGGTGTAATTTACAATAATGGGAAAAAAATATAAATATTTTTTGTGTTGTATATTTTGTGTCAAGTTTTTGGTATAATTGTCATTACATAACAAAATTTACAACAATAAAACAAATTTTAAAAATATTTGGGGTGTTTCATATTTTGAGTCATGTTTACCCTAATAATGTTATTATATGTTATAATTCATAACATTGGGATGAATTTTAGAAATATTTGGGGTTTTGCTTATTTTCAATTGGGTTTCCTGTAATAATATCATGGTTTAGACTAAGGAGAAACTTTATAAGTATTTTAGGTGTTGTATATTTTGAGTTGGGTTTCTCATACCAATGTTGTTACGTAATAAAATTCATAATATTTGGAAAATTTTAAAAACATTTTGGGTCTTACATATTTTGATTTGGGTTTACCCTACCAATATCATTACAAAGTGTAATTATCAACATTGGGAAAAAATTAAAAAATATTTTTGTTGCATAATTTGATTCAAGTTTCCAAATGTGGTGTAGTTTTTAACATAGGGACAAATTTTATTAATATTTAGGGTGTTGCATATTTTGAGTTAGGTTTCCCATACCAATGTCATTGCCTAGAGTAATTCATAACACTAGAACAAATTTACAAGATATTTGGGGTATTGTATTTTTGAGTCAGGCTTCCCCTACCATTGTCATTACATGGTATGATTCACAACAGTAGGAAAAATTTAAGAAATATTTTATGTGTCTAATATTTTGCGTCTAGCGTCTAGTTTCCCATACCAATGTTTTATTGTATTGAAATTTAGAACACTCAAAAATGTTGAAAATATTTTGGGTGCTCCATATTTTGAGTTAGGTTTTTGGTACCAATGATGTTACACGACACAATTCATAACACTAGGACAAATTTCAAAATACTTTTGGGTGTTGCATATTTTTATTTAGTTTTCCCATACCAATGTTGTTACCCAACACAATTCATAATAGTTGGCCGAATTTCAACAATATTTTTGGTGGTGTATATTTTGAGTCATGTTTCCCATACCAATATCCATATGTGGTGTATTTCACAACACTAGCACAAATTTTATAATTTTTGTGTTGTTGTATCATATGACTCTAGTTTATTATAACAATGTTGTTACATAGTGAAAATCATTACATTAGTTAAAATTTAACACTTATTTTGGGTGTTGCATATTTTGAGTCAGGTTTCTATTACCAATGTTATTATGTAGCACAATTTGCAACACTAAGATAAATTTTGGAAACATTTGGGGTGTTACATATTTTGATTCAGGTTTATAATTTTTATTTTCATTTCAAATTAAAATTCATAAAATTGGGACAAATTTTTAAAATATTTGGCATGTTGCATATTTTAAGTCAAGCTTTCTCTACCAATGTCATTGGATGAAGTGATTTGTAACATTGGAACAAATTTTATTAATATTTAGGGTGTTGCATATTTTGAGTTAGGTTTTCCTTAATAATCTCATTAAATAGTGTAATTCACAACATTAGGATAAATTTTATAAACATATGGGTTGTTGCATATTTTGAGTCAACTTTCCCATACCAATGTCATTGCACATCACTATACCAATTAGACAAGTTTCAAATTTATTTTGGGTGTTATATATTTTGAGTCAAGTTTTTGGTACTAATGTTATTGCACAATGTAATTCATAACACTATAATAAATTTTTTAAATATTTGGGGTGTTACATATTTTGATTCGAGTTTCCCATATCAATACCATTGTATGGAGCACTTTGTAAGACAATAACAAATTTTTGAAATATTTTAGGTGTTGCATATTTAGATTTGGTTTTCCTATACCAATGCCATTTCTTGGTGAAATTAACAACTTTGAGACAAAATTTATAAATATTTATGGTGTTTCATAATTATAGTTGGGTTTCCCATATTGATGTCATTACATAGTGTAATTCACAACACTAGGATAAATTTTAGAAATATTAGGGTTCTTGCATGTTTTGGGTCAGATTTCCCATACCAATGTCATTACACATTTAAATTCACAACACTAATAAAAAATCCATAAATATTTGGGTTATTACATATTTTGAGTCAGGTTTCCTATTTTAATGTTGTTTCTTGACACAATTCACAACACTAGGATAAATTTCTAGTCGGGTTTCCTATACCAATGTCATTGCACAATTAAATTTACAACAATAGGATATATTTCATAAATATTTGTATTTTTAATATTTTTAATTAGATTTCCCATAACAGTTTAATTATGTGACATAATTTTTAATAAAGACAAATTTATAAATATTTTAGCTATAACATATTTTGTGTCAAGTTCCCTACCAGTGCCATTGCGTAATATAATTCACAAATCTAAGAAAAATATCAAAAATATTTGGTGTGTTACTTATTTTGATTCAACTTTCCTATACTAATGTTGTTATATATCACAATTTATAACACTCTAAATAGTTTTGAAAATGTTTTGGGTGTTATATATTAAGAGTCGGATTTATGGTGCTAGTGGCATTACATGGTCTAATTTGAAGCTCTTGGATAACTTTTTGAAATATTTGGGATGTTTCATATTTTGACTTTTGTTTCTTATACCAAAGTAATTGTATGGTTCAATATACAATAATAGGAAATTTTTTATAAATACTTCATGTGTTGCATAGTTAAAGTTAGGTTTCTCATACTAATGTCATTGCATGACATAGTTCATAACTCTAGGACAAATTTATAAAATATTTAGGGTGTTGCATAATTTGAGTTAGGTTTCTCATACCAATATCATTACATAGTGAAATTCAAAATAGTAGGACAAATTTTTGAAATCTTTGGGTTATTGCATACTTTGAGTTAGATTTACCATACCAATGTTATTATGAGGTGTGATTAAGAATAATATGAAAAATTTGATAAATATTTGTCATGTTGGATATTTTGAGTCAAATTTCTCATACCAATAACATTCTATAGTGTAATTTACAATATTGAGACAATTCAGGAAATATTTTTGATGTTTCATAATTTGAATTTGGTTTCCTATACCAATGTCAATTTATTTCACAATTTAAAACACTGAGAAATTTTTTATAAATATTTTGGGTGTTGCATATATAGAGTTGGGTTTCCAATACCAATATCATTTCATGACACAATTCACAACACTGGGACAAAAATTAAGAAATATTTAAGGTGTTTCTACATATTTTGATTTAGGTTAACCCTACCAATGTTGTTACATGGTACAATTTACAACACTAGGAAAATTTTATGAAATATTTTAGTGGTTTTCTATTTTGAGTCAAGGTTACCATACCAATGTGGCCTAATTCACAACATTAGGACAAATTTTAGAAATATTTGCGATTTTGAATATCTTGATTTAGTTTTCTTGTACAAATGTCATTGCCTAAAATAATTTACAACACTAGGATAAATTTCAAAAATATTGTAGGTGTTATATATTTTAAGTTGTGTTTCCCATACCAATGTCATTGTTTTATGTCATTCACAACATTGGTAATTGTTTCAGAAATATGTGCGGTGTTAGATATTTTGAGTCAATTTTATGGTATTAATGCCTTTACATGGTATAATTCATAACACTTAGATATAGTTAATATTTTTTTCAATTGTTGCCTATTTTGAGTTGTGTTTCCTATACCAATGTCATTTCATGACACAAATCAGAACACTGAGACAAATTTATAAAATATTTGGGATGTTGGATATTTTAAGTTGATTTTCCTATATCAATGTTAATATGTGGTCAAATTTACAACAATAGGATTTTTTTGCAAATATTTAGAGTGTTTAATATTTTAAATCAAGTTTCCCATATCAATTTCATTTCATGGTGAAATTTACAACACTAGGAAAAATTTCAAAAATATTTTGGGTTTTGCATATTTTAAGTTAGGTTTATTGTACCAATGTCATTAAGTATCACAATTCATAACAATGGGATATATTTTTAAAATAAATGGGGTGTTGTAAATTTTGATTTTGGTTTCCCATATCAATGTTATTGTGCATCATAATTCATACCACTAGGATATATTTAGTTAATATTTGTGGTGTTGAATATTTTGAGTCTATTTTCCTATTCTAATGTCATCGTGTGGATTAATTCACAACACATAGACAAACTATAGAAATATTTTGGGTTTTTAATATTTTAAGTGAATTTTCCCATACTAATGTCATTAAAAATCATAATTTATAATAATCAAACACATTTTCAAAATATTTTGGGTGTTGTATATTTTGGTTTGGGTTTCTAGTACCAATGTTGTTACAAGACACAATTTGCAACACTGAGATAAATTTAATAAATATTTGTGGTGTTGCATATATTTTGATTCACATTTCCCATACAAATGTTATTACTTAGTATAATTTTTAATGCTTGGACAAATTTTAGAAAAAATTGAGGTGTTACATATTTAGAGTTGGGTTTCTCATAGCAATGTCATTACAAGGTAGAATTCACAACACTAGGATCAATTTAAGAAATATTTGGGGGATTTTATATTTTGATTTAGATTTTATGAACCAATGTTATGTCAAAATGAAATTCAAAACACTAAGACAAACTTTAATAATATTAGGGGTGTTGCATATTTTGTTAGGTTTCCCATACCAATGTAATTGCATGGCATAATTTGCAACATTGGGACAAATTTTAGAAATATTTGGGTTGTTACCTATTTTGAGTCTGGTTTCCTCTATCAATGTCTTTGTGTGGAAAAATTTGTAATGTTTAGATAATTTTCATAGATATTGGGGTTATTGAATATTTTGAGTTAAATTTCCTATACCAATGTCTTTTTGTGACATAATTTGTAACACTAACAGATTATAAAAATATTTTGAGTGTTGCATAGATTGAGTTTAGTTTATTATATCAATCTCATTTCACATCGTAATTCACAACATTGGGACATATTTCAAAACTATTTAAGATGTTGTAAATTTTGATTCAGGTTTAACCTACAAATGTCATAGAGTGGTGTAATTCACAACGTTGGGAGTAATTTTAGAAATATTTTAGGTGTTTCATATTTTTATTCAAATTTCCCATACCAATAACACTGTACAAATTAATTCACAAATTGGGATAATTTTTGAAAATATTTTAGGTGTTTCATATCTTTTTATGTTTAACCTACTAATGTTGTTATGGGGTGAAATTCAAAACTTTAGGATAAATTTTAGAAATATTTAAGGAATTACATATTTTGAGTTAGGTTTCCCATACAATTATCAATATACATGAAATTTTTAACACTCAAAAAATTTTTATAAATATTTTAGGTGTTGCATATATTGAGTATGGTTTTTGGTAACAAAGCCACTATACGACATAATGTAAATCAATGGGAAAAAAATTATAAATATTTTGGGTGATATATATTTTGAGTCAGGTTTCTTATACCAATATCATTACTTGGTGAAAATCATAACATTTGGATAAATTTTTAAAATATTTTATGTGTTATACACTCTAATTTAGGTTTCCCATACTAATGTTGTTGTGTGACACAATTCACAATAATGGGAAATATTTTGGAAACATTTGGGGTTTTTCATATTTTTAGTTGGGTTTTAAGTACCCATGTTGTTGCATAATGCAATTTGAAACACTAAGACCAATTTCAGAATTTTTTTGATTGTTACCTATTTTTAGTCAAGTTTATCATACCAATTTGGTGAATTTCATAATATTGGGACACATTTTATAAATATTATGAGTGTTGTATTTTTTGAGTTAGGCTTCCCATACCAATATCATTATGTGAAGAAATTCACAACATTGGGACAAATTTATGAAATATTTAGGGTGTTGTATATTCTAAATCAGGTTTCCTATACCAATATTATTTCCTAGTGAAATTCATAATAATAGGACAAAATTTTAAAATATTTTAGTTATTTAATATTTTGAGTCAGGTTTCCCATGCCAATTCCACTATGTTGTAGAATTCACAATACTAGAACAAATTTTGTAAATATTTGGGTTGTTGAATGTTTTGAGTCAAGTTTCCCATACCAATGTAATTGCATAGGGAAATTTTTAATACTTTGACAAATTTCATAAATATTTATGTTTTTGCAATTTTGGAGTGGGGTTTCTTATACATATGTTTTCACATAATTAATTCATAACACTGGGAAATTTTTTGAAAATATTTGAAGTGTTGAATATTTTGAATTGGTTTTATCATACCGATGTTGTTTCATGATACAATTTGTAACACTAGGACAAATTTTATAAATATTTGGGGTGTTGCATATTTTAATTTCAGTCTCCTATACTAATGTCACTGTGCAACATAATTCCCAAAATTGGGAAAAAATTTATAAATATTTTGGGAGTTGAAAAATTCGAGTCATGTTTCCCATAACAATATCATAGCATGAACTAATTAAAAACACTAAGAAAAATATTATAAATATCTGATTTCTTGCATATTTTGAGCTAGGTTTCCTATAACAATTTTGTTGTGACACAATGTATAACACTAGGAAAAAATTATAAATATTTATGTTGTTGCATATTTTGAGTCGGGTTACACCTACCAATTTTATTACATAATGTAATTCAAAACTTTGGGACAAAATTTAAAAATATTTTTAGTGTTTCATATTTTTAAATAGCTTTCTCATATTAATGTCGTGTGTCATAATTTACATAACTCAGACAAATTTTGGATATATATTGGGTGTTACATATTTTGAGTTGGGTTTATGGTACTAATGCCATTATGTAGTGTAATTTAGAATACCAGGATAAATTTTCAAATATTTGGGGTATTGCATATTTTGAATCAGGTTTCCTATACCAATGTCATTATCTGACATAATATGTAACATTGTGATAATTTTTATAAATATTTGTGGTGTTTTAGATTTAGATTCAAGTGTCACATACCAATGTAATTTCATGGCATAATTCATAAGACTAGGAAATTTTTTAAAAACATTTGGTGTGTTACCTAATTTTACTCAACTTTGTCATACCAATGTCATTACATGGTGCAATTTGAGACACTAGGATAAATATTAGAAATATTTGGGTGGTTAAATATTTTGAGTCAGGTTTCATATACCAATGCAATTACATAGTGTACTTCATAACATTAGGAAACAATTCATAAATATTTTGGTTGTTAAATATTTTGAGTTGGGTTTGAAATAATAATATCACTAC
The DNA here is from genome assembly GCA_037957365.1 of Torreya grandis. Taxonomy (NCBI): domain Eukaryota; kingdom Viridiplantae; phylum Streptophyta; class Pinopsida; order Cupressales; family Taxaceae; genus Torreya; species Torreya grandis. The sequence continues at coordinate 2,769,121 of JARHVA010002118.1, forward strand.
ACAACACTAAGACAAATTTTGGAAAATTTTTCAATGTTGCATATTTTGAGTCAAGTTTCTTATACCGATGTCATTGTGTGGCATAATTTAAAACACTCATATAAATTTCAATTTTTTTTTTTGAGTTAGGTTTCCTATACCAATATCATTGAGTGACATAATTTGAAACACTAAGACAAATTTTATTAATATTTGGTGTATTATATATGTTGAGTCAGGTTTTCCCTACCAATGTTGTTGTGGTGAAATTCACAACATTGGGACAAATTTATGGATTATTTAGGATGTTGAATATTTTGTGTTAATTTTCCATAACAATGTCATCTAATTAAAAAAAATAAGATTTTTTTTTAAAATATTTTACGTGTTGCATATTTTAGGTTAGTATTCCTATATTGATGTCATTACCTAGAACAATTCAAGACATTTGGAGAAATTTAAAAAATATTTTGGGAGTTGCATATTTTACAGAGGGTTCCCTTTACATGTCATTGTGTAATAGAATTCTCAACACTCAGACAAATTTAATAAATATTTCTAGTGTTGCATATTTTGAGTTAGGTTTTTAGTACCAATGTCATTGTCTAACACAATTAAAACAACTATGAAAAATTCATAAATATTTTGGGTGTTGCATATTTTGAGTTGGGTTTCCCATACCAATATTATTATGTGGTACGATTGACAACACTAGAATAAATTTAAATAGTATTTTAAGTGTTATGTATTTGAGTGAGGGTTCAAATACTAATGTTTTTCTATAGTGTGGTTCATAACATTGGGAAAATTTTGGTTTGTTGCATAATATGAGTTAGGTTTCATATACCAATGCCATTATGTGGTGAAATTTAGAACAATTAGACATATTCCAAAAATATTTTAGGTTTTTAATATTTTGAGTTAGGTTTCCTATATCAATGTCATTTCAAAACACAATTCACAACATTGGGACAAACTTACCAAATATTTTGTATGTTTAATATTATGAGTTGGGTTCCCCATAAAAATGTCATTATGTAGAGAAATTCACAACATTGGGAATTTTTTCTAAGGATTTAGGGTGTTACATATTTTGATTAAGGTTTCCATATTAATGTCATTATGTGGCACAATTTATAACACTAGGAAATTTTTTAAAAATGTTTTCAATTTTGTAAATTTTGAGTGAAGTTTATAGTACCAATATTATATTATGGCATAATTCTCAAAAATTGGACAAATTTTGGAAATATTTTGGGTTTTAGAAATTTTGTGTTAGGTTTGATGTACCAGTGTCATTTTCCATTATAATCCATAGCATTGGGAAATTTTTTTGAAACATTTGGGGGTGTTGGAAAATTTGAGTTAGGTTTTTCATACCAATGTCTTGTTATGTTGTAATTCACAACACTAGGACAAATTATATAATTTGAAACACTAGAATTTTTTTTTAAAATATTTGGGGTGTTGTATATTTTGATTCATGTTTCCTATATCATTATCATTATATGATGTAATTCATAACACTAGGATAAATTTTATATATATTTTAGGAGTTGTAAATTCTGAGTCAGGTTTCCCATACCAATGTTATAGGGTGTCAAAACTCACACCACTAGGAAATGTTTTATAAATATTAGGGATCTTGCATATTTGTAGTCACATTTCCTATACCAATGTTATTACTTAGAGAAATTCACAAAACTAGCATAAATTTTAGAAATATTTAGTTTTCTATAAATTTTGAGTCAAGTTTCTCATACCAATGTCATTGTGATGTGTAATTCAACACACTCATACAAATTTTATAAATATTTTGGGTTTCATTTTTTAGTCAAGTTTTTTATACCAATGTCATTAGTGGAACAATTTAAAACATTATACCAAAATTTTAAAACATTTATGGTGTTGCATATTTTGATTCACATTTACCATACTAATGCCATTACTTAGTGTAATTAACAACACTGGGACAAATTTTTAAAATATTTTAGGTGTTGCATATTTTGAATCAAGTTTCCCACACCAATATCAATGCATGGATTAATTCATAAAACTATGAATTTTTTTATAAATATTTGTGGCTTAAATATTTTGAGTTTGATTTCACATACCAATGTCATTACACAACATAATTCACAACACTAAGATAAATTTTATAAATATTTCGGTTGGTTCTTATTTTGAGATGGGTTTCCAATATTAATTTTATTACATAGTTCAATTTATAACATTGGAAATTTTGATGCAAAAAAATAGGCCAACCTTTTGAAGGCCATAACTTTTTACTCGTAGCTCCATTTGAGTTCTTCCATGTGCTAAAATGATTGTCTCAAAAAAATTGTTGATTCCCTAAGCTATGATTTCCACTTAGAGGTGTTTTAAATATTTTTTCGGAGGCCAATCAAGACCATTTGAGGGTATGAAATTGTATTTTATTAATTTTTTCAAGATTTTTCTATTTTTACAAATTGTATACTTTTATAACCGAACATGAACATTAGTTGAAATTAATCGTATTAGTTAATTTTAGTTTTTATAGTATTTTGAGAGATTTTAATATCTTCATGTGCTTGCATGTGAAACTTATGAAAAATAAAAGCTATTAAAAATGGATGTTTTTTCTTATATATATATATATATATATATATATATATATATATATATATAATTTTGCATGTAAACTCTAAATTTCAAGTTGAGGCTTTTTAAATCATGGTTTGGGTTTGTATTTATTTCAACTCATTCAATATAATTAATACAAGTTATTATTTTATGAGCTTTGCCTATTGATAAATTATTATCTTGATAAATTTTGGGTTCATTAACTTTTTATGAATTTTTTTTTGGTTTTGAATATTTTGAGTTAGGTTTCTTATACCAATGTTATTTCATGGCACAATTCACAACACTAGAACAAATTTTATAAATGTTTACGGTGTTTCATATTTTGATCTGGGTTTTAAATACCATTATTGTTTTCAATTTGAATTCATAACACACAAACAAATTTAAAAAATATTTTTGGGTTTCATATTTTTAGTTGGGATTCCCATACCAATGTCATTGTGTGAAAAAATTCAAAGCACTAGGAAAAAATTCATAAATACTAATGATGTTGCATACTTTGAGTTAGGTTTCCCATGCTAATGTGATTATACAACATAATTCACAAGGAAAATTTTCAAAAATATTTGTGATGTTGATTATTTTGAGTTAGGTTTCCCATAAGAATGTCATTTTTCATTGTAATTTATAACTCTTAGAAAACTTTTAGAAATATTTTCAGTGTTACATATTATGAGTCATGTTTCTAATACAATTGTCATTGAATGATGTAAGTTATAACACTAGGATAAACTTAAGAAATATTTGAGGTGTTACATATTTTTTTCAAGTTTCCCATACTTATGTCATTACTTAGTACAATAAAAAATATTGGCATAAATTTTTAAAATATTTTAGGTGTTGCATATTTTGGGTCAGGTTTCTAGTACCAATGTCATTTTGTAACACAATTCATAACACCGTGATTTTTTTCATAAATATTTATGGTTTTGCATATTTTGAGTTAGTTTCCCATACTAATGTCATTGTACAATAAAATTCACAATAATAGGAGCAATTTTTGATATATTTGGGTTGTTGCATATTTTGATTTGGGTTTCCCATACAAATGCCATTATGTGCTATTTTTTTCAACACAGAAACAAAGTCCAAAAATATTTAAGGTATTTCATATGTTGAGGTAGGTTTCACATACCAATGTTATTGATAATAACAATTCACAACACTAGTAAAAAAATATAAATATTTTAGGTGTTTCATATTTTGAGTCAAGTTTCAAATACCAATATCAATGTAGGCCACAATTTATAACACTGAGACAAATTTTAAACATATTTGGGTTATAACTTATTTTTAGTTGGGTTTATAATACCAATGTTGTTATGTATCATAATTCATATTAGTGGGACAAATTTAATAAATATTAAGTTATTTCATTTTTTAAGCTTGGTTTCTTATACAAATGTCATTTCCCATCACAATATATAACATTGTGACAAATTTTAGAAATATTTTGGTATTGAATATTTTGAGTTAAGTTTCCCATACCAATGTTATTATGTCATGTAACTCACAACATAGAGAAAATTTTAAGAAATATTTTTGGTGTTTAATATTTTGTGTTAATTTTCCCATATAAATTTCATTGCATAACATGGTTAATATCACTAGAAAAGTTTTTATAAATATTTTGGGTGTTTTATATTTTGAGTCAAGTTTATTGTATAAATGTCATTGCATAATACAATTTGAAACATAGGGACATATTTTAGAAATATTTTTTTTGTTGCATATTTTGAGTTAAATTTCTAGTACCAATGTCATTGTATGACATAGTTTTCAACATTCATACAAATTTAAAAAAATTGGGTGTTGTATATTTTGAGTTAGGTTTTCATTACCAATATAAATACATAGATCAACTCAGAACACAAAGATAAATTTTTAAAAACTTTGGGTTGTTAAATTTTTCAATTTAAGTTTCTTGTACCAATGTGGTTTCCCAATGAGATTTGTAACACTAGGACAAATTTTGAAAATGTTTTAGATGTTGCATATTTTTGATTTAGATTATCATACCAATATCATTGAAAAATGTATTTCACAACATTGGGATAAATTTTATAAATGTTTTGGGTTTGCATATTTTGAGTCGAGTTTCACATACCAATGTCATTACATGGCATAACTTACAACACTAGGACAAATTTTAGAAATATTTAGGTTGTATATTTTGAGATATGTTTTTGATAATAATGTCATTGTATAATGAAATTCATAGTATTGGGAATTTTTTTGAAAATATTTTGGGTGTTGAATATTTAGAGTCAGGTTTCCCATAACAATGTTTTTACATGGCACAATTCACAACATTGTATTAAATTTTAGAAATATTTAGAGTGTTGAATATTTTTAGATGGGTTTAACATACCATTACTATTTTGTGTCATAAATTATAACACTAAAAAAATTATAATTCTTTTTCTGTTCATATTTTGAGTTGGGATTCCCATTCCAATGTCATTTCGTGAAGCAATTCACAACACTGGGAAAAATTTCAAAAATATTTTGATTATTACATATTTTGAGTTAGGTTTCCCCTACCAATGTCATTGGATAGTGCAACTCATAACATTAAGACAAATTTTATAAATATTTTTGGTGTTACATATTTTTAGTCAAGTTTCATATTCTCAGTCATTGTACATAGTAAATTTTAACACTAAATAAAAAAATAGAAATATTTTGATGTATATTTGGAGTTGAGTTTTTGATACCAATGTCATTACACAACATAATTCACAACACTGGGAAAATTTTTAGAAATATTTTGGTGTTAGATATTTTATTTTGGGTTTCCATTAGCAATGTCATTGTCTAGTGCAATTCATAATATTAGGACAAAATTTAAAAATATTTTAGATGTTACATATTTTGAGTCAAGTTTTTAGTACCAATGTCATATCATGGCACAATTTCAAATACTAGGAAAAATTTCATAAGTATTTGGGATATTTAATAATTTGAGTTTAATTTCCCATATTAATGTCATTACATAATATAATTCACAATACTGGGATGAATATTAAAAATATTTGGGTTTTTGCATATTTTGAGTTGGGTTTCATATTTTCAATTAGGGTTCTCATACCAGTTCATTATGTGTCTAATTTATGTCACTTGGACAAATTTTAAATATATTTTGGTTGTTGAATATTTTGAGTTGAGATCCCCATACAAATGTCATTATTTCATGTTATTGGTAACACTATGACAAATTAAAAAAATATTTGGGTTGTTTCACATTTTGAATCGAGTTTTTCATACCAATATCATTACTTCAGATTTTTTGAAACATTACGAAAAGTTTTGGAAAAAAATGGTAGGTTACATATATTATTTGGGTTTACCATACCAATGTTTTTACATGGTGAATTTTTCAACATAGGGATGAATTTTATAAATATTTGGGGTGATGCATATTTTTAGTTAGGTTTCTCATACCAATGTCATGCATTATAATATTTAACACTAAGACAAATTTAATAAATATTTTGGTTTTTTCATTATTTTGAGTCATGTTTCCTATATCAATGTCATTTCACATCGTAATTTCCAATACTATCAATTTTGTTTGTAAATATTTGGGTGTTGCATATTTTAGGTCAAGTTTCCCATAACAATGTCATTTTTAGTGTAATTTACAACACAAGGAAAAATTTTAGAAACATTTTTGGTGTTTCATGGTGTGGTTTCATGGTGTTAGTGTTCCGATAAAAATTATCATTGTGTGGTGTGGTTTACAACACTAGGATACATTTTAGAAATATTTTGGGTGTTGTATATTTTTAGTCAAGTTTTCCATACCAATTTTGTTTCATAGCACAATTTTCAACATTAGGGAAAAATTTATAAGTGTTTGGTTTGTTTCATCAATTTAATTATGTATCATAATTCATAACACTCATACAAATTTCTAAAATATTTTTTGTGTTATATATTTTGATTTTTTTTTTGGTAGTAATGTTGTTGCATAGAGTGATTCATAACACAATTTTTTTTGAAAATATTTTTGGTTTCATATATTTTGATACAAATTTCCCATACCAATTTCATTTATTGTTGAAATTTAAACACTACGATGAATTTTTAAAATATTTCATGTGTTGCATATTTTGAAACAAGTTTAATATATTGATATCATTACATGATGTAATTCACAACATTGGCACAAATTTTAGAAATATTTAGGGTTTGGATATTTTTACTTAGCTTTCTCATAACAATGTAATTTTATATAATAATTTGTAAAATTACAACAAATTTCAAAAATATTTTTGTTGTTATGTACTTTGAGTTTGGTTTTTATTACCAATGTCATTACGTAGCACAATTCCTAACACTAGGATTCTTTTTGAAAATATTTGGGGTGTTGTATATTTTGAGTTAGGTTTATCACATTGATGTTGTTACATGACACAATTAACAACATTGGAACATATTTTAAAAATATTTTTGGTGTTACATATTTTGAATCAGGTTTCCCATACCATTATTAGTATGTGTCAAAATTCACAACACTTAGACAAATTTTTGAAATATTTTTGGTGTTCATATTATGAGTTGGGCATCTCATACAAATGTCATTACATGAATAAATTAAAAAAACTATAATTAATTTCTAAAATATTTTGTTTTTTACATATTTTGAGTTGGGTCTCTCCTACTAATGCCATTGTGTAGTGTAATTCACAACACTGGGATGAATTTTAGAAATATTTGTTGTGTTCCACATTCTAAGTTAGATTTCTCATACCATTATTCTTATGAGTCAAAATTCAAAACATTTAGACAAATTTTTAAATTATTTTTGGTGTTCATATTTTGGGTTGTGCTTCCCATACAAATGTCATTACATAAATCAATTCACAACACTAGGATAAATTTATAAAATACTTTTGCTGTATATTTTGATTCAGGTTTTTCCTACCAATGTTATTGTGCAATGTAATTCACAAAATTGGGATAAATTTCAAAATATTTATGGCGTTTCATTTTTTGAGTTAGGTTTCCCATACCAGTGTCATTATGCATTGTAATTTATAACACGTGGACAAATTTTAGTAATATTTTGGGTGTTACATATTTTGAGTTAATTTTTCAATAAAATGTCATTATATGGGTTTGTAACATTGGGAAAAAAATAGGAATAGTTGAGGTGTTGTATATTCTAAGTTTGGTTTGTTGTACCAATATCATTGCACAACATAATTTGAAACACTAAGACAATTTTATAAATATTTAGGTTGTTTCATATTTTGGGTTATGTTTCGCATATTAATGTCATTGCATAACATAATTTGTAACATTGGTCCAATTTTATAAATATTTTGGATTTTTTATATTGTGAGTATGAATTAAGATACCAATTTCATTACTTGATACAATTAACAAGACTGGTATGAATTTTAAAAATATTTTGGGTTTTATAAATTTTGAGTTGGGTTTCTTTTGTTAATGTCATTGTGTGTCATAATTTTCAATACTTGGACAAATTTTAGATTTAATTATGATGTTGCATTTTTTGTGTCGGGTTTCCCCTACCAATATCATTATGTGATATAATTCACAACACTGGGACAAATTTCATAAATATTTGGTTTGTCACATATTATGAGTCAGGTTTCCCTTACTAATGTAATTACATGATACAATTCAATACATTAGGACAAATTTTGAAAATATTTAAGGTGTTTCATACTAATGTCAAATCCTCATGCAATACACAACACTAGGAAAAAATTTGGGTATATTTTTTTTATTATATATTTTGAGTTAAATTTCCCATATCAATTTTATTACATGGTGAAATTCACAACACTAGGAAAATTATTGAAAAAATTTGTGGTGTTGCATATTTTGATTTAGGCTTCTCGTACCAATGTTGTTACATGGTTAATTTGTAACACTAGAACAAACATCACAAATATTTAGGGTGTTGCATATTTTGATTTATATTACTCATATTAATGTCATTATGCATTGTAATTCATAATAGTGGCACATATTTTACAAAGATTTGGAATGCTACATATTTTGAGTCAGGCTTGCCTTACTAATTTTGTTGTGTGAATCAATTCACAATAGTGGGAAAAAATTTATAAATATTTTGGGTTTTTCATATTTTGAATCAACTTTCCCATACCAATGTCATTTCACATTAGAATTCATAACATTGGGATAAATTTTAAAACTATTTAGGTTATATATTTCGAATTAGTTTTTTCATGCCAGTTTGTTGTGTGTCATAATTTATGAGAATAGTAAAAAATTTAGAAATATTTTGGTAGTTGTATATTTTGAGTCAATATTCCCATAACAATGTCATTGCATCTTATAATTTATAATACTAGGAATAAATTCAAAAATATTTGTGTTGTTGCACATTTTTAGTCTAGTTTCTCATACCAATGTCATTGCACAATGAATTTTGAAACGTTGGGAAAAAATTTGGAAAAAAATTGGGTGTTACATATTTTTTGTTTGGTTTTCATACTTTTATATTAATGTGGTACAATTTACAACACTTGGACAATTTTAGTAATATTGAGGTGCTACATATTTTGATTTGGGTTTATCATACCAATGTATTTATGCATCATAATTCACAACATTCGGACAACTTTGAGAAATATTTGTGGTTTTTCATATTTTGAGTTCAAATTCCTATATTAATGTCATTTTATGTCATAATTTGTAACACTCTAATTTATTTTAAAAATATTTGGGCATTGCATATTTTGAGTTAGGTTTCCTATACCAATCTTGTTGGGTGGTGCAATTTACAATCTAGGGACAAATTTTAAAAATATTTTGGGTGTTTCATCTTTTGACAGAGTTTTCATGTACAAATTCCATTCGGTAGCATGGTTTAAAACACTAGGAAAGAATTTAGGAATATTTTGGGTGTTGTTTATTTTGAGTTAGGTTTCATGTTCCAATTCATTACACGATCCAATTTTCAACATTTGGACATATTTTAGAAGTATGTATTTTGTTTAATATTTTAGGTTAGGTTTCTTGTACCAATGTCATTACGTGGTGTATTTATTAGTAATTTTATAAATTTCAAAAAAATTGGTGTTGCATATTTTGAGTCATTTTTCAATACCAATGTTATTATCTAGAGTAATTCATAAAACTAAGACAAATTTTGAAAATATTTGGGGTATTGCATATTTTGATTCTAGTTTCCCATACTAGTGTTTTTACCTAATGAAATTTTCAATAGTAGGACAAATTCTTAAAAAAAATTTAGTGTTGCATATTTTGAATCAAGGTTTCTATACCAATATCATTGCATAGTGTAATTTTCAACACTGTGATAAATTTTAGAAATATATGGGGTTTGCATATTTTGAGTTGGATTTCTTGTACCAATATATTTGCATAACATATTTAATAAAACTAGGATAAATTTAATAAATATTTTATTTGTTTCATATTTTGAGTTGGGTTATTAGTACCCATGTCATTACACAGTGTAATTCATAGCACTAGGATTTTTTTGAAAATATTTAGGGTGTTTCATATTTTGTGTTAGGTTTTATATACCAATATTATTACGTAACATAATTAATAACATTGGAAAACAATTTATAAATATTTGGGGTGTTGCATATTTTGAGTCAGATTTCCTATACCATTATTGTTGTCCATCAAAATTCACAAAACTTGGAAAAGTTTTATAAATATTTTTGTCATTCATATTTTGACATGGTATTACCATCCCTAAGTCATTTCATGAATCAATTCATAACACTAGGACACATTTTATAAATATTTGGGTTGTTTCATATGTTGAGTCAGGTTTCCCTTACCAATATCATTATACAACACAATTAATAACACTGAGACAAATTTTATAAATGTTTATCATGTTGCATATTTTGAGTTAGGTTTCCCATACCAAAGTATTTATGCATCATAATTTATAACACTCAAAAAAATTAGAAATACTTTGGGTATTACATATTTTGAGACAAATTTATGATACTAATGTCATTGTACAACACTATTCACAACATGAGGACAAATTACAAAAATATGTAGGGTGTTAATTATTTTATTTTAAGATTTTCATACCAATATATATTCATAGTGTAATTTATAATACAAGGAAAACATTTAAAAATATTTTATTTTTTGTATATTTTGAGTTAGGTTTCTATTACCAATATTGTTGTGAAACATAATTTACAACATTAGGATGAATTTCAAAAATATTTGGGGTGATAAATATTTTGATTCAAGCTTCTTATGCTAATGTCATTGTACAACACAATTCATAATACTGGGACAAATTTCATAAATATTTATGTTGTTTCATATTTTGAGTTGGGTTTCCCATACCATTGTTGTTACACATGATAATTCACAACACTAAGGAATTTTTTAGAAATATTGTGGGTCTTACATATTTTGAATCTGGTTTCACATACCAATATCATTATGTGTTGTAATTCACAACACTAGGACAAACTATAAAAATATTTTGGGTGTTGTATATTTTTAGTTGGTTTTATCATACAAAGTCATTATGTGTCATAATTTTCAACACAAGGACAATTTTAGGAAGTATTTGAGTAGTTACATATATTGAGTCTAATTTCATGTACCAATGTAATTTTGCATTGTAATTTGAAACACTGGGAAAAATTTCTAAATAATTTGGTCTTACATATTTTGAGTCAACATTCACATACCAATGTCATTACATGTCATATTCCAAACATAGAGACAAATTTTGGAAATGTTTTGGGTGTTGCATACTTTGAGCTATTTTTCACCTACACATGTCATTATGCATCATGGTATTCAAAACTAGGAAAATTTTAGAAATATTTAGGACAATGAATATTTTGATTCAAGTTTATTACACCAATGTTATTACACAACATAATTTATAAAATTTGGAAAAAATTTAACAAAATTTGGGGTGTATAATATTTTGATTTGGGTTTATCATACCAATGTTGTTTCATAATGCAAATTATAACATTGGGATGAATTTTATAAATAACTAGGGTGTTGTGTATTTTGAGTAGGATTTACCCTATCAATGTCATTACTCAACGAAACTCATAATACTAGGATGAATTTAAGAAATATTTTGGGTGTCATATATTTTGGGTTAGGTTTTTTGTATCAACATCATTATGTATCATAAGTTATAATAGTTGGACATATATAAAAAATATTTATGCTATTTCATATTTTAAGTTGAGTTTCCCCTACCAATGTCATTATGTGATTCAATTCACAACACTTGGAAAAAAATAGAAATATTTAGGTTTATCACATATTTTGAGTCAGGTTTCCCATACCAATATTATTGCATTGTACAATTCACAACATTGGGACAAATTTTGGAAATATTTGGAGTGTTTCATATTTTGAGTGGGGTTTATCATACTATTATCATTTCTTGGCACAATACATAACATTAAGACAAATTTTATTAGGTTTCACATATCAATGTCATTGCGAGATGCAATTCATAACACTAGGAAAATTCTTGAAAATATTTTTGGTGTTAGATATTTTGTGTCAAATTTCTTATACCAATGTTTTTGTGTTTTATAATTTGAAATAATGGGATAAGAATTAGAAATATTTGTGGTGTTTCATATTTTAATCTAGGTTTCCAATACCATGTTATTACAAATCATAATTCACAACACTAATAAATTTTGAAAATATTTAGGATGTTTTGTATTTTGATTCAAGCTTCCCATACCAATTTTGTTATGTGAAGCAATTCACAACACTATGATATATATTATAAATAATTAAGATGTTGTATATTTTGAGTTGGTTTTTCCCTACCAATGTTGTTATGTATCATAATTCACAACACTAGGACTGATTTTAGAATATATTTAGGGTGTTTCATATTTTAAATTATGTTTATCATGCTGATTAATTATGTCATAATTTATGACACTAGGAGAAATTTTAGAAATATTTTGGTTGTTGCCTATTTTGAGTTGGTATTCCTTTACCAATGTCATTGAATCTCACAATTGGTAAAACTAGGAAAATTTTCAAAAATATTTGGTGTGTTGCAAATTTTGAGTCAAGTTTCTCATACCAATGTTAGTGCAGAACACATTTCAAGACAATATGAGGTATTTTAAGGAAAAAATTAGGTGCTACATATTTTTTGTTGGGTTTTTCATACCAATGTATTTTCATGATACAATTCATAACACTAAGACAAATTTTAGAAATATTTGGGATGACACATATTTTGAGTTGAGTTTCTCGTACCAATGTCATTGTGCATAATAATTCATAAAACTAGGACAAATTTAATAAATATTTACATTGTTGCATATTTTGAGTCTAGTTATGACATCATAATTTGCAATACTATGATAAATTTTAGAAATATTTATGTTTGATATATTGATTCATGTTCCCCATACCTTTGTCCTTGCACAACATAGTTTAAAAACATGATGTAAAAAATTAGAAATAATTTCATTGTTGCATATTTCAAGTTAGTTTTCCAATACATATTTTGTTGTACAACATTTATATCAAAATTGAGAAAATTTTTAGAAATATATTTCAATTTATATATTTTGATTCAGGTTTCCCATACCAATGTTGTTGTATGGTGAAGTTTGCAACATTGGGACAAATTTTAGAAATTATTAGCTTGTTGCATATTTTGAGTCAGTTTTTCCATACTAATGTCATTGCATGGTAAAATTTACAACACTCATATAAATTTCAAAAATATTTTGGGTGTCATATATTTTTAGTCAGGCTTTTAGTACCAATTTTGTTTCATAGAATAATTTAGAACACTAAGACAAATTTTGAAAATATTTGGGATGTTTTAAATTTAAATTTGGGTTTACTATACCAATGTCATTGCCTAGTGAAATTCATAACATTGGGATAAAATTTTAAAATATTTTAGGCATTTAATATTTGGAATCAACTTTCACTTACCAATATCATTACACAACATAATTCACAACACTATAAAAAAATTATAAATATTTAGGGTTTACATATATTCATTTAATTTTCCTTTACCAATTCAATTGCATGATACAATTTGAAACATTGGGATAAATATAAATAAAAATTGGATTGTTTTATATTTTGATTTTTTTTCATCACCAATGCCATTATGCAATGCAATTAGAACATTAGGAAAAAAAATTGGTTATTACATATATTGAGTCAATTTTCCCATACCAATGTAATTATGTGGCATAATTCACAAGATTGGAATGAATTTTGGAATTATTTATGGTCTTATATTTTTTGAGTGGGGTTTCCTATACCAATGTCATTTATTGGCATAATACACAACATTAGGATATGTTTTAGAAATATTTGGGTATTTACAAATCTTGAGTCAGGTTTCACATATCAATGTAATTTCATGGAATAATTAATAACACTATGAAAATAATGAAAATATTTGTGGTGTTACATATTTTGAGTCAAGTTTCCCATATCAATGTTATTCTGTGGTGTACTTAAAAACACTAGGACAAACTTCAAAACTATTTGGGGTGTTTCATATTTTGAGTCAAGTTTCCCATACCAGTTCCATTATACATCATAATTCACAACATTGACATAGATTTCATATAAAATTGGGATGTTGCATATTTTTAATTAGGCTTACTATACAAATTTTGTTCTCTGAATCAATCACAACATGAGGAAAATTTTTATAAATATTTCGGGTGTTGCATATTTTAAGTTAAGTTTCCCCTACCAATGTTGTTTCACATTGTAATTCAAAAATTTAGGATAAATTTCATAAAAAATTGGGGCATTTGATATTTTTAATTGGGTTTCACATACAAAATCATTGTGTGTCACAATTTATAACACTAAGATAAATTTCAAATCTATTTTGGTTGTTTCATATTTTGAGTCAAGATTCCCATACCAATGTCATCGCATCTTGAAATTGGTAAGACTAGGATAAATTTTAAAAATTATTTGGGTTGTTGCATTTTTTGAGTTGATTTTTTGATACCAATTTCATTACATAGAATGTTTCATAACAATGGGAACAATTTTTGGAAAATTTGGATTGTTACATATTTTTATTTGGGTTTTATATAACAATATCTTTACACAATACAATTCACATCACTAGGTAAAATTTAATAAATATTTGCGGTGCTGCATATTTTGAGTTAAGTTTTCTATACCAATGTCATTACATGTTACAATTTTCAACACTAAGATAAATTTAAAATTTATTTGGGGTGATGCATATTTTGAGTTAGGTTTCTTGTAACAATGTAGTTACACATCAAAATTTGAAAGACTAAGAAAATTTTAGAAATATTTGGGTTGTTTCATATTTTGAGTTGGGTTTGCCCTATGAATGTCACTATGTGACACAATTTTCAACATTGTGATAAATCTCAAAAATATTTATTTGCTGCATATTTTTACTCATTTTTCCCATACCAATATTATTTCTTGGAGTAATTGACAACATTAAGATTTTTTTTAAAATATTTCAAGTGTTGCATATTTTGAATCAGATTTTTTATACTAATGTTGTGGAGTGGTGAAATTCATAACACTGGAAAAAATTTCAAAAATATTTAGGGTGTTTCATATTTTGTTTTAGTTTTCCTATAGTAACATCATTACATAATGTAATTCATAACACTAGGAAATTATATATATATATATATATATATATATATATATATATATATATATATATATATATATATATATATTTGTATATATATATATACATATATATGTATATATATATATATATGTATATACATATATATACATATATATACACACATATATATACACATATATATACATAAATATATATACACACATATATATACATGAATATATATATATATATATATATATATATATATATATATATATATATATATATATATATAATTTCCTAGTGTTATGAATTACATTATGTAATGATGTTACTATAGGAAAACTGAAACAAAATATGAAACACCCTAAATATTTTTGAAAATTTTCCCAGTGTTGTGAATTTCACCACTCCACAACATTAGTATAGGAAATCTGATTCAAAATATGCAACACTTCAAATATTTTCAAAAAAATTCTTAATGTTGTTAATAACTCCAAGAAATAATATTGGTATGGGAAAAATGAGTAAAAATATACAACACCTAAATAATTTTGAGCTTTATCTCAATGTTGAAAATTGTGTCACATAGTGACATTCATAGGGTAAACCCAACTCAAAATATGAAACAACCCAAATATTTCTAAATTTTTTCTAGTCTTTCAAATTTTGATGTGCAACTACATTGTTATAAGAAACCTAACTCAAAATATGCATCACCCCAAATAAATTTTAAATTTATCCTAGTGTATAAAATTGTACCATGTAATGAAATTAGTATATAAAACTTAACTCAAAATGTGTAACACCCCAAATATTTATTAAATTTTACCTAGTGTTGTGAATTGTATTATGTAAAGATATTGGTATATAAAACCCAAATAAAAATATGTAACAATCCAAATTTTCAAAAAAAAATTTCCCATTGTTATGAAACATTATATATAATGAAATTGGTATCAAAAACTCAACTCAAAATATGCAACAACCCAAATAATTTTTAAAATTTATCCTAGTCTTACCAATTGTAAGATGCAATGACATTGGTATGGGAATCTTGACTCAAAATATGAAACTACCAAAATAGCTTTGAAATTTATGTTAGTGTTATAAATTGTGACACACAATTAATTTATATGTGAAACCTAATTAAAAATATCAAATGCCCCAATTTTTTATGAAATTTATCCTAGAGTTTTGAATTACAATGTGAAACAACATTGATAGGGGAAACATAACTTTATATATATATATATATATATATATATATATATATATATATATATATATATATATATATATATATATATATATATATATACTAGTTGTTATATATTTTGAGTTGGGTTTCCCATAAAAATGTCATTTTAGGGTGAAATTCACAACACTAGGACAAATTTTGAAAATATTTGGTGTGTTTTATATTACATGGTGTAATTATCAACACTAGGAAAAATTTTAGAAATATTTTTGGTATTGCATATTTTGAGTCAAGTTTCCTATACCAAAATCATTACACATCACAATTTACAATACTATGAGAAATTTTAAAAATATATATGGTGTTGAATATTTTGAGTTGGGTTTTTCTTACCAATGTAATTGTGTGTCATAATTCATAAAACTGGCACAATTTTAAGATATATTATGGTTGTTGCATATTTTGAGTCAAGTTTCCAATATTAAAGTCATTTAACATTATAATTTACAACATTATGATATATATTTTTAAATATTTGGGTGTTGCATATTTTCATTTGAGTTTCTTGTACCAATATTGTTGCATGGTGTTATTCATAACACTAAGATGAATCTCAATAATATTTTAGTAGTTTCATGTTTTATGATAATTTTACCATACCAATGTTATTCCATGATAATATTCACAACACTATAAATTTATTTTAAATATTTGGGGTTTTTCATATTTTGATTCAAGTTTTCCATACCAATGGTTTTGTATGGCACAATTCATAACGTTATTATAAATTTCACAAATATTTTTGGTGTTTCATGTTTTTATTTAGGTTTACCCTACCAATATTATTATGCATACAAATTCTCAATGTTGGGATGAATTTTACAAATATTTTGGATTTTGCATATTTTGTGTCAAGTTTCCCATATTAATATCATTGTGTAACATATTTAAGAAAACTAGGATAAATTTTATAAATATTTGGGGTATTGAATATTTTGATTTGGGCTTCTTGTACCAATGTCATTAGAAAATGTAATTTGTAAACCTAGGAAAAATTTATGAAATATTTAGAGTGTTGCATATGTTTAGTTAGGTTTACCTTAACAATATCATTCTGTAGTGAATTTCTCAAAACTCAGATAAATTTCAAAAATATTAAGATCGTTTCATGGTTTGAAATAAGTTTCTTATACTAATGTGGTATAATTCACAACACTAGGAAACATTTTATAAATATTTTTGGTGTTCAATATTTTAAGTTAGGTTTCCCATATCAATACTATTGAATGAGGTAATTTGTAACACTGGAACACATTTTTGAAATATTTGGGGTGTTACATAATTTGAGCTAGCTTTGCCCTACCAATATCATTATGTGAATTAATTCACAAAATTGGAATAAATTTAAGAAATATTTGGGGTGTTGCATATTTTATGTCAAGTTTCCCATACCAATGTGACAGTGAAATGAAATTCACAACACTTGGAAAGATTTCAGAAATAATTTGGGTGTTACATATTTTGAGTTGGGTTTTATGTTGGGGAGGATATTTTATGATGATGTAACACCTGAGTCATGTATACTAGAAAACTCAGACGTTGATTATTCATCTTAGTTATACACTCTCCTTACTTTAAAAATCCTCACATATGATCTATCTTGTGACCCTTGGCTTATATCTTAATCTAACTAGTCTTATATTCATGACATAAACATTTTATCTTACATACAATACTTAAAACATAATTATCTTACAACTCTATAAGTTATGATAATATACCTATTTTTCTACTCTCAAGATATATAATAGCAACAACATTATTGTCTTGCTCTAACACAAGTGTCTAGTGCCCTAAATAATCCGAATTCCAAATGAAAAATATTAAAATAGTTATGATGAGTTATTTAATATGATTCATTACTTAAAATGGATTAATATAAATAAAATATGAACCCTCATTCATTCATCACCTACAAAACATAGAAAAGACCAATGAGACAAAGGTACTTATAAAAAAACACTCTATCAACCATTTAATTTATCAAACCTTCCCTATTTATACACCAATAATGGTTACACCACATCAATAAATTTTAAGTAGTAAAGGATCAACCCAAGATCTCAATTTTTCAAGTTATAAGCTACGTCACTATTGTACTTGATTTACACATATTATATGATTCACATACAAGCTAACATGTATGAGAGAATAGCAAAAATTTTAGGACCTCTTCAGAGTATTGGATATGTAGGTAGTGTCCTTTCATAATGAGTTCATTGGGGTTATCATGACACTATATTACCACTAACCAATTTTCCCCCATGGTCACATTAGAATTGGAAAGCTAGCATTTTTCCATTTCATATGGAGTGATAGTCCATGACCTAGATTTAAATGCACCAAAGTGAAGACAAAGCCAAACCTATAAGCATCTAGGTGGTTGTATATTACTTCACTAATTATTTTATACAAGATATTATCATTTAACTGAGATATTATCATCAATGTAACCATCTAAGGTTGATGTAACCATCTTGATAGCTAGAAGCACTAGATGCAAAATCTAAAAACTATTACAGAATGATTTTCTTACTTGGTTGTAGCTTATTCTATACCCATAACTTAATTAACATCATAACAAGCTAAGTACTTCTCTTCTTTGTCATTTTTATATTTATCCAAGTTTCACTTCAATATTTAGACTATCTTAACATAATAAATGTAGTGTATATTTATATGTTAGTTTATATTTTAATTTCCCTAATATAGATATCATTATGACCCTTATTCCATTTAATCTCTAAATTATTAACCCTAATATTAAATTGAAAACATACCCCTACACATTTAATTATAGCGTTAAACACTTGTTGAACCTAACATATATGAATGCAAATTTTTCTTATTCCTAGGGTTTTGAACCAGTTATGGTTTCAAATTATTATACTTTTTAATTTCCTATTTGTATTATTTTTCATGCAACATAGGCATAAACCTAGATTTTAGGGTGTCTATTTAATATATGGAGAATCCCTTCCACCCATCCAAGATGTCTCAAACTAATAAGGCATCTCATATCTTGGATCATGATGATACCCATAGAGATAATGAACAAAATGCTAATAGGGTTATCATACAAGTATACTATGATAACTAAAATTAGGAAACAAATGAAAATAAATGATTTATTCATGATCAAGTTCATTCAATTTCATTATTTTGTGAGATAATTAAATAAAAACCCTAAATATCTTGGTGTGTTCCTAAACACTATACTTAAAGCCAAAATTTCCAAAAATCTAGTGGACACATCCTTCTATTTAAACACACTAAAACTATATACATATAATGGGGGCATAAATTATTTGTTTAAACCTTTGTTCCCTCAAACTATTATTGATACATATATTATGTAATTACCAATTGTTTCAACATAAATACCAATTTCAAAGGCTATTATTGCTAAAAAAATGTTTTCATCCCCTTTGGTGACTACTCAACATGTTAATCTAAATCCCAATTGGCATATAGTTAAATCATTATTTCAAGTTATTAAAATATTGGAAGATGAAATTATGATCATTAAATAAAAATATTTAATATCCCCTCATGTTATATATTTTTAATATGTATTGGATAACCCTCTTACACCTGAAATATCTTTGCACCCTTTTCCATCTGGATTCATTGAACCTAATTTCAAATTTTATGATGGAAAGGGTTATCCTAAACATCATTAAAAATTTTATGTATCATTCCTTGAATATGCTTCCATTGATAAAATTTTGACCAAATTATTCCCAAATAAGTCTCAAGGACTATGATTTAAGGTGGTTCTATGATCTACCTCTCCAATCCATAAAAGCATTCAAAACTATTTCTAACACACTTTTCCATTGACATTTCTAAAAATGTTTCCTATGTCCAAATTACCAAAATCAAACAAGGAACCAATGCACAAATAAATGAATATGTCTTAAGATATAAGACAATGGTTTTAAAAATGACCTATCCTATGACAAAAAAAAGAGTTACAAGATATATTCATGCAAAGTGTGCTTGATCATTTACATGATTCCATTGTATTTAATAAGTTTCAATCTTTTAATGAATTATGCCATGTTTTACAAGACTATTAAATAAAGTTTATATATTTGAATAAGCTTAAGTATGTATCAAACCCATTAGATACCTCTACATCTATTAAAATTTTTACAATAAAACCAAGTTATAAGGTAAAACTTATTGAACCTAAAAATTAAACATCCACCATGGTTGATAAAGCTGTAAAACATCCTAATAAACTTTTATTATCTAGTTCACTGAGATAATTCATGCATTTATCTAAGTCTCCATATTCATTACTCCCATGGTTAATATAGTGTTAGCTTACATCTCTCCTTTATCCTATTGAAGTTGATATGAGTCAACCTTTACCCAAAGGATATGATATAAAATATTATTATGATTATTATCAAGGACTAGGACATTTGATGAGTATATGTTTTACCTTGAATCATAATATCTAAGATCTTATCGATGACCAAAAGTTTGAATTTGAGATTCCTTAAAAGGAATCAGGTTCACAACCTGATGATTACCATAAAAAAAATTTAATAATCCATTACAAGACCATTATAAAAAGGAACCATATGTCCAAATGTCATATAATACACATCTTCCTCCATCACATTATAAACACCCACTAGATGGAGTTATTAGTAAATACACGTGACACATACCTATTATGGTTTAGATATTTTCTATTTCATTTTATGTTAGTGAAATTAAGGATGGTGAATCTGATCTTCATTTTGTATTCATTTGAGTATATATTGATAAACACCCAATATGTAGTGTTATGATTGATATGCATCATGTTACATGTTCACTTAGGTTATATACATCATGATTTACACCCCTCTATGAAATTATTTATATCACTTAAAGGGATGTCCTAGAAGGTTCTTTGAAGGATTGACTTGTCTTTATAGGTTGGTCATACACATGTGTTACTAACTTTTAAATTTTTCCTTGCACATCCATATTTGATATTTTATTTGGAAGACCCTTGATACACAATCTTTGATTAGTAATTTCTATATGGAATGGGTGTTTCAAATACATTCATGCCAATTAGGTAATTATAGTTTCCAAAATTCCACATGATCATCCTATTAAATATAACAAACATATACTTAGATAACTAATTATGAAGCCTACTAAGGTTGATCAAATAAAAGGGGTAAATAATAGGCAATCCCATTTACTAAGCAACCAATACGTGAGATACCATTACATCAGAGACATACTATGGATTCCACAAAATACAAATATTCTACTACACACCATTTTTAAGTATTTAGAGCACCTACACATGTTCCTATTAAAGTGATTCCCAAAAATTAAACAAGAACTCAAATATGGGTTTGAAAACCCCCTTCTTTGGTTACTCCTATTATTTATTTAAATTCACATAGTCCTATTTTACATATGTAGAGCACCTTCAATAGCATAATGAGAAATATTAGACCTATATATGTCACTTTACCATGTACATTAAAAATTACACAAGATTTATAGTGGGGAGATATGTATGACCATCAGTTGGATGACATCATAACATGATCTTTATTATCTCCAAAAATACAAAAAAAATCATTAACATTAAAAATTCTAAAAAAAATTAGGCACATAAATATTCTAGTGACTCCTTGACATCTATGTGTTACTTCTATATTGATGGACCACATACTTAGTCACTCCTACATACACATATTTGTCATGCTTATATATTAAGTGTGATACATGCATACACATATACAAGATACACTCCTATTTTAGATATTTGATTTTCTGTATACTCATGTCATATAGAAATTAGGGGCATACGATTCTTTGATCTTGATACACACATGTTATATGATTTGATGATCACTCTGCACTATCATATTTAGGCTACATATGTACTTACACATGACTATTATTAATGATTATATATATGGTACTTCATATGTTATATACTTGACATAATTTTCTAGCACATTAGATATATGGGCCATAATGACATGTTTACATTTGTTGCTTATTCTTTAATTTATGCACTTCATTGAGTGTCTTTTCTTGCTTATTCAAGCATTTGAATATGTTCTTGTTCTTGTTTCCCCCTTCTTATGTATGATTTCTTTGAAATTTTCATAATGTCATTATTTTATGTATGGAAATTTTAATTTAATTATTGATTTCATTGACATTTGATTGAGTTATGACCCTTTTATTATAAGAAATTTGAATAAATCCCTTATTTTCGATCTCCTTGGTCCATTACTTGTTGACTTGGTTTTATGTTATCTTATGTGTGTGCTTGTTGGATTTTTTTAGATGGTAATATAATTTCCTATATACTTACATGATATTTAAAATGAACCTTAGGCCTACACATGATCACATTGGTTCTATGTGTCTCAATGATACATTTAGCTATACATGTTCCTTCTATGTGTTACATGGTTACATTCACAAATTTTATAGTTATCTTACCATTTCTAGGTGAGGTAACTATCATTTCCTATTTTTACCTTACCTCAAAGGGGGTGGGTAATACTAGTAGGGGTATATTAGTGGGGGCTTATTAGTGTTGGTAATCATGTTCTAAACACTTTTCATAGTTCTTATATTTAGTGGAGTCATATTTTGGAAGCATGAAATGCACCCCGCCTTAGTATTTGGCACTTGTATTAGTTTTTAGACTCAATGAGGGAATGTTATTTGGAGATGTTATGCACACATTAATAGTTTCCATAATATAGTGTTGGAATTATTTGTAATCATGTTATCAAAAATTCATTCACTATATGGTACTTATATCATTTCACAAATTTAATGGGGGCATGCTTTGGAAGCATGTTCTCCACACCTATTCAATATTTAGCATCTCTAGTTTTAAGTTGGGGCATGTTTTGAAAACATGTCCTCCATAGTGATACTTATATCATTTTTTAAATTTATTCATATATAGTGGGGTCATCCTTTGGAATCATGTTCTCCACACTTGCATAGTTATCTAAATTAGGCAAAGCATAACGTTTTATGATTTAGATTCATAGTTTTATCATAATTATATACATTATTACCATTTTTATTCATAGTTTTAACATGATGCATATCTAAGGTGAATGTGATATATAAAATGTCATTAATATGTCATAATCCATATTAATTTAATATTATAAACCATTTTACATATTGATACCCTAATAAATTTAACATATTGAGCCAATATACTAGAGTAGTAGGTTCACCTTTTGTTACGATTGAAGTGATCAAATCACTCAATCCCACCAAGTATTTAGGTTATAATTGATCATATAAATTCATGAGGTTATAAGTATCATTATTTTGCATGGTTGAACTAATATCAACTACCAAGTGGAAACTCACTTCTGCTCCAAAGTTTGGGGCATGTTCCTTCATCTCTTTATCTATTTATCTCTTTGGTTATATGAACTGTAAAGAATTATCTATATTTATCCTAATATAATTTTCATATCCTTAAAATGATACATATTTTTCAAAACAACTTGTCAATATGTAAGGTAGTGACAATGACACCCATGTGTAATAGTAAACCTTACTCTTTAAATTTTAATCTATTTCAAGTACTTTTAACCCAGACTATATACACTAATTTTACACTGTAACATGCTCTTGGTTTTATTTCAGTCACCACTGAAGCACTCAAACTCAACTCAATAAAAGATAAGGTGTGCATACATACCCAGGTACTTATTCCTTTCCTTTATACTAGTAATTTCATTACTAGATTACGAGGGGGAATTCATATGATATTTTGTGATTATGTATCACCTTAGTTGATTACACTTAGAAAACCTAGACCTTGGTTATTACCATTATTTCTACACTCTCCTTGCATCTACAAGCCTTAGATTTACTTTATCTTCTATCATCTGGTGTATCTCTTAGTTTGAATATCCTTATGTTGAGAATGAATAAA
Organism: Torreya grandis; assembly: GCA_037957365.1. Classification (NCBI taxonomy): domain Eukaryota; kingdom Viridiplantae; phylum Streptophyta; class Pinopsida; order Cupressales; family Taxaceae; genus Torreya; species Torreya grandis. The sequence continues at coordinate 2,793,580 of JARHVA010002118.1, forward strand.
TTTTATCTTCACTATAATGCATAAAATATAATTATCTTACACCTCTAAAAGTTTTGATCCTGTACTTATTTTTCCACTCGTTGCACACTGATTCCTAGATAGATACTAGCATTGATGTTATTGTCCTACCTCGATACAAGTTTCTAGTGCCTTAAAGTTATCCAACTTCCAAGTGAATCATATTTCAATGGTTGACCTCATTTATTTTATCTAAGTTATTAATTAAAAGGGATTGATATAGATACAATATCAACCCCCATTCATTCCTCAACTATGAAACATAAAAAATACCAAAGAAACCAATGAACATATTAAAATCCACACTATCAAGCATTTAATTAATCAAATATTACCTATTTCCATATTAGTCATAGGTACAACACATCTAAAATTATGAAGTACTAAAGGAGTATCAAAGGAGCCCAATTTTCCAAGTTAAAAGATAGGTAATTTTTGTACTTAATTTACACACATTAAATGATTCACACATTATCTAAGATGTAGGAGATAACTACATTATTCGAAGGCCCTCTTCAGAGTATTGGATATGTAGGCAAAACCTATAATAGTGGGGTCATTGGGGTTAACTCAACACTGTGTAACCACTAACCCATTTTCCCCTAAGATCACATCAAAGATAAAAATATAGGGTTTTGCCATTTCAAAATGAGTGATAGTCTAAGCCCTAGATTTGAATTCACCATATTAAAGGAAAATATTAACCCAATGGCATCTAGGTGGTCACATACTATTTCACTAGGTATTCCATATTGGAAAGTATATTTAGACTCAAAAAATATCATCAACACAACCATCTAGGGCTGATGGAATTATGTAAATAGCTATAGGTACCAAATTTAGAATCTAACAAGTGTTCCAAAGTTGTTTTCCTACCTAATTTCAACTTGTTCTAGATATGAAACTACATTAGCATCAAAACAATATAAGTACTATTATTTTTCATTTATATATCTACCCTAGTTATACTTTACATATGTATACTATCTCAACATAATAAATCTAGTTTATGTTTATATTCAAGTTTAGCATTTAATTGGCCTACTATATATTTGATTTTCACCCTTATGACATTTCATTTCTATATTATTAACCCTAATATTAAATTGAAAACATGTCCCTACACATTTAATTTTAGAGTTAAATAACTGCACTAATTTCATTATATGATGTGATTTGAAACACTTGGAAAAAATTGAAATATTTAGGATGTTGAATATTTTGAGTTAGGTTTACCCTACCAATTTCATTACATGTCAATATTAGAAAAAATAGGATAATTTTTAAAAATATTTTAGGTATTATATATTTTGATTAAGTTTACCCATACAAATGTAATTACATGTCATGGTTTGTCATACTAGGAAAATATTCATAAATATTTGGGCTATTGTATATTTTGAGTTAGGTTTCTTGTACCAATTTTGTTTCATGATGAAATTTACAATAGTGGGATAAATTTAATGAATGTTTACGATGTCAAATATTTTGAGTTAGTTTTAGCCTAGTAGTGTCATTACACATCAAAATTTACAACATTGGGAAGATTTTAATAAATATTTTTCATATTAATTATGTTTATTTAGGTTTACCTTACCAATGTTGTTACATAATGAAATTCACAACACTGGGACAAATTTCATAAATATTTGGTTTTTAACATTTTTTGAGTTAAGTTTCATAGACTAATGTTGTTACATAGTGTAATTGATAACAGTCAATTAAATCTTATAAATATTTTGGATGTTGTATATTTTGAGTCAAGTTTTTGGTACCAATGACATTGCACATATAATTCACAACACTAGGAAATTTTTTAAAAATGTTTGGGGTGTTGCATATTTTTGAGTTAGGTTTCCCATACTAATGTCATTGACTAATGTAATTAACAAAAATAGGATAAATTTTGAAAATAATTTATGTGTTGTATATTTTTAGTTAGGTTTCCCATACTAATGTTGTTTCCTAATGTAATTCATAATGCTTAGAGAAGTTTCATAAATATTTGGGTGTTACACATTTTGATTTGGGTTTCATTTACCAATATTGTTTTGTGATAAAATTCACAACACTAAGATTTTTTTTAAATTTTTTGTGTTGTTTCATATTTTTGCTTAGTTTTCCCATATTATTCTTTTTGCATGTTTTAATTTTAAACATTGAGACAAATTATGGAAATATTTGGGGTATTGCATGTTTTGAATAAGGTTTCTCATACCAATTTAATTACGTATACAATTCATAACAATTGGACAAATTTTAAAAATATTTAAAGTGTTGAATATTTTAAGTCAAGCTTCCCATACCAATGTTTTTGCATGAATCAATTAACAATGGGATAAAGTTTATAATTAATTATGGTGTTACATATTTTGAGTTATTTTCCACTACCAATATAATTATGCATTGACATTTACAACACTAGGACAAAGTTTAGAAATATTTTTAGTGTTGCATATTTTGAGTTATCTTTCCCATACCAATGTTATTATGAAAAACTCAGAAATATTTTGAGTGTTACATATTTCAAGTTAGGTTTATAGTATCAATGTCATTATGTGACGTAATTTATAACATTGGGATAAATTTTGGAAATATTTGTAGTGTTACATATTTTGAGTCAATTTTTCCATACTGATATGGTTTCTCGATGTAATTCTAAAAATTGGGACAAATTTTATAAATATTGGTGGTTTTTCATATATAGACTTGGGTTTCCTATACCATTGTCATTTCACGACACAATTCACAATAATTGGAAAATCATTAAAAATATTGGGGGATTGTATACTTTGAGTTAGGTTTTATTTACCAATGTCATTATGTAATATAATTCACAATATTGGATTAGATTTTAGAAATATTTGGGGTGTTTCATATTTTGAGATGGGTTTACCCTACCAAATTTGCTATACATCATACTTCATAACACTGGGATAAATTTTAGAAATATTTGGGGTGTTGTATATTTTAATTCAATTTTCTTATAAAAGTTTCATTACATAACATATTTCACAACACTCTAGTAAATTTTATAAATATTTTAGGCATTTCATATTTTGAGTTGGGTTTCTGATACCAATGTCATTATGTGACACATTTTACAACATTGTGACACATTTAAAAAAATTATCAGTGTTACACATTTTGGTTAGGTTTACCCTATAAATATCATGATAAATTTAAATTTTTAACAATAAGACACATTTAATAAATAATTGGGTTGATGCATAGATTGAGTTAGGTTTCCCGTACTAATGTCATCATGGCATAATTCATAAAATTGGGACATATTTTAGAAACATTTAGGGTGTTAGATATTTTGAATGGAAATTCCCATACTCATGTCACTGTGTCAATTAATTCACAACATTGGGACAAATTTCATAAATATTTGGAGTTTTATATATTTTGAGTTGGGTTTCCCTTACTAATGTTGTTGCATAATGTTATTCACAACACTGAGAATTTTTTTAGAAATATTCAGTTTGATGTATGTTTTGAGTTAGGTTTATTGTACCAATGTCATTTATCATCAAAATTCATAGAACTCAAAAATATATGGAAATATATTGGGTGTTTCATATTTTGAGTTTGGTTTCCTATACCAATGTCATTATATGATGTGATTTGCAATATTGGTCAAAATTTTATAAATATTTAGGCTATTAGACATTCTTACTAGGGATTACCCTACTAATGTTATTACATGGCACAATTCATAACACTAGGGCAATTTTAATAAATATCTAGGGTGTTACATATTTTGAGTCAAGTTTCCCTTACTAATGTCATTACATGGCGTAATTTACAATACTAGGAGAAATTTTAGAAATATTTAGAGTTAGTTTTACCCTACCAATGGTGTTATTGTCTCGATTCATAATACAAGGGAAAAATTTAAAAATACTTTGTTGTTACATATTTTAAGTGAAATTTCTTATACCAATGTCATTTTATAATATTTTTCAACACTTAAGAAAATTTAGAAATATTTTTGGTGTTACATATTTTTAGTTGGGTTTCCCATACTAATTTTATTTTATGATGCAATTTTCAATATTGTTAATTTTTTTGAAATATTTAGGGTGTTGTATATTTTGAGTCTAGTTTACCCTACCAATATAATTACACAACACTACGACAAATTTTAGAAACATTTTGGTTGTTGAATAGTTTGAGTTGGGTTTCCCATACCAATGTTGTCATGGCCATTTTTAGATACATAAAGACCATAACAAACATGGACACTACCAAGTTGTTGTGCAACTATACCTTAAAACAAGTGAAAATATATGTGTATACATTGGCATATAAATATATGCACTATTTTTGGTAAATATTATAATTTATTTATCTGTCATGTGCACTAGACAACATATCAAAGACTCCCAAAGGTTTAACCATGAATGTTAAATAATTATTCACTGGTAAAATCATGTGGTTATCATGCCAAAAAGTAAAGTGGATATCAAATTTAGCCTATAGATATTTATGATGAATTCAGGTACCCCATGTCCACTATAGGCTTTCTCACACCTATCTCACTAAGGGTCATAGGTATGCCACTTATCATGATTATGGGTCCCTGAGTTCAATCCATGTGATAATTCACCTAGGCAGTCAAGATCTATAATGTTTCCACTTTGTATCTTCTCAAGATCCCATGGTCTTAAAAATCATTAAGTTATTATCCCCCAATGATTCAATCCCATTAGGGTTCTAAACACTAGAATTTTACCACATACTAGCCTCTTAGGTCATTGAAACTTAAAATTAATTATAATATTAAAACTAAATGGTTTAATCCTTATAGGATTCTAAGATTCATAACACTACCACTTGGTCTCATCTTAATACCCCATAGTCATTAGGGGATTAGTTTATTGGATAACTCTCCATGTCATTGGAATGAAGTCATGTGGCATCATTCAAACAACTTTTAGAAACCTAAAATCAGCTAAGTCAAAAGTCAATTGAAAATCTAAAGTAATAAATGATGAAGGCAAGAAATAAATATAGGAATCAGTTGACATGGATATTTGACAAAGGAAAAGATTCATCTAGAAAAAAATAATTTAGCTAATGTAAGATTTGATGAAAATATTAAAAAAAAAAAATTAAAAGGAATGAATAAAATTGAGAAACAATCAACTTAGCAAATTGAATAAACAATGAGTTGATATAAGGTAATAGAATGACTTGATGAATTTAAATAGGCTAAGGTAAGACTAATCACAATTTGTACTAGGATGTTTTCATTAACACATCCAAAGATAAGCATACATTTACATAAATTATAAAATAATAAGGAAATGAGGCCTAAATTAATATCTTGAAACTAACCGATATTCCTATTAGTTTATTTGTTTATCAAAAACACAAAATTAAACAAACCTAGCGAAACATCTCTTAAGGTGTTGATCAAAATTTGTGAGTTGATTGGTCTATTCATTGAAAGATACAACTTATAGAATTAGCATAAAGACTAATTAATTACACTTAAGATAATAGATAAAATGATAAATTTAATAAAATTAGAAGCATATAATCCTAAAATGGTATTCTTAATCCTCTTATTTCATTAAATAATCCTTATCAGGGTGACCTCAATCAAACATAATGTTTGTATGCCTTATTATTTATATTAACAAGTAGTCTAGCTTCATTATAATTATCTTTTAAATAATTTTGTATTGATATAGTAAAATTATATAGATTATGTCATACTCAAATTATTAATTCATGTATATTTTCCATAAGACATCTTTTGCCAGAATATCATCCATATTCAGATTATATGCCAAGTTATATTTTTATTCTCGATAACAATCACTTGACTATTATTATTAAGTTTTCCATAAATTTTTTTATATTAATAAATTAATATAGATAATAATATAATATATGAAGAGGAACAATGTAAAATTAATAATTTGATCTTAACAAATATTTAAACAAGTGAATTATGTTGTCATCCTATTAGTAAATCCATTAAAAAAAAAGAACTTCCTTTACATTCATGAGTCCTTTCCCAAGGTATCTACCTTTAGATTATATACCATTTGGTTACATCCCATTATATAAAAAGCTTTAAACATATTTATAATGTAACACTCTATCCATAGCTATATTATTACATAGAAGACTATCTTCCATAAAATTATTACAAGTAAATTGGTTACTATTAACACAACCAAAGCATGATATTTCATTCATCTATGACATAGGAAAAAGGCATAAATATGGAAATAATTTTGGAGATTTATCATGATCATGTCATGAAAATTTAATATAGGCTCCCCAATGAGTGGATGTAGTTCTTTGATAACCTAAGTGATAATGACAAAGTGTGCAATGTGCTCATTCTAGTGTGCTTTATGTATGGTTGGTTGATCTTTAGTATTGACATGGATAGAGAGGATAAAATATTAGTATGGTGATTTGAGAATGTGAAAGGGGTCATATAATAATTTAAAAAAAAATTAAGTGCTTTTTTTCATGATGGAAATTAACCCGGTTTATCATTACTCTCATCTCGATATTGTGGGTCTAGTGATAGAAAATCTGAGTAGGCAATTTGATGATGTCATCATTGCCACATGAGAATGAGTCAGTAGGATTTGTTCATATGGCTTGTGATAAATTTATTCCTCATTTTTTATATGTTATATCTCAATTAATTAATTTAAGTGCACTAAAATATATAAAGGTGCAAAATTGGCTTCTCAGTTAGAATTCATTGTTTTCCAATACTTAACCAAATTTATAATATGGCTAGAAAGAATAAAGTAATAAGTTCGATGATGAAATATATCACGTGTATATTTAAATATCAAGGTGATCATATGGTTTTTATTATTTTTTTACCTATTTTATTTGTTCTAAAATTCATATCATATGATGAATCACATCAAAAGATAGACATATGCAAAGTTGGGTTCCCAACCAGTTTGACTGTGTTTTCCCATACTTAGCCAAATTTTCATAAGGAAAGAAAGATAAAATTGATAATTATGATGATTTTATATCTTTCACATGTGAAGGTTTAAATATAAATTGATCATATGTGTTTGTTCAATTTTGAGCATAGATGATTTGTGCCAAATTTGAGATCATGCACTAAAACACAACAAAAGTTATACATTCTCAAAGTTGGCCACTCATGTAGGTTTCGACATATTTGGATATGTGACATAATTTTTTGAGAAGGAATTTTAATGGTTTTATATCTTACATGTGAAAGGGTTATATAAGTGTGTCACATGGATGGATTCTCCTATGTGAGGAGATCATCTGGTGCAATTTTTTTTCCTCTATCAAAGCACAAAAAAAGTTATTAGGGATAAAAAATGGCTACTCAAGAATATTGAAAGGGTCCCAATAATTTTTAATATTTTAAAGTGTTAATTTTGAAAGTGAGTTCTTAATTTTAAGATCTGAAAGTGAGTACAGTAAAATATATTGAGCCTAGAAGTTAACTGTGTGTTCGTGCTTATTTTATAAGTGACCCAAGAAGGATATTTGAGATTTTATCGATGTAGTTTTGATGTCTCATGGTGACATGGATATTTTTAAGTGTTTTAAACTCCATGAATATGTTATATATGGATTTTATAAGTGTGATGAATCTATCTTGAGTATCAACAATGCTTAAGAAGTTGTCTATTTGTTAAAAAATGGTGTTCCTATGTATAAGGTCTTTGTTTGAGTTGATTAAGCATATGCATAGGTGAGATAATTTGAATATGATAATTTTATGATGTAAATAGGAAGATAAAGAGTGGAACCATGTATTTTAATGTGGTCCTACATTCTTTTTTGCTTTAGGGTGTGTTAAATGGGTGAATAGGTCTCTATGAGACCTACAAGATCTACAAGGGCCTTACTAAAAGGTGTAGTTACTTAAGTATGACCAATAGATGCCATGGATAACCTATGGATATTGTATTTATAAATTTATTCATTTTAAATATGTCTTAAAGGATAAATGTGTGTCTGATGTTTGACCAAGGTAGTGATTATCAAGATTGCTCTATAAATAGTGAAACCAAAGGTGATGGGTTCTAGACTTTGCATGAAAGATTGAGTGATTTGAGAGAGGCTTGTGTGTGTTTTGTATAAAGAAGGGGTAGAGTTCCATGAGGATGTTTTTAAGATTTGAATATATTGAGGACTATTTTTATAACCTGTTGGTCATAATTCTATTGGTAGATTAGTGCTCTTATAGATTAAGTGTGAGAAAAGGAGAAGAGTGATAAGCAAAGATCCATAATTAGGTATTGTCAGAATTAGTTCTTATGTGAATGTATTCATAGGTGTTATTGTGGTAGCTCAAAATATAATGTGGTTACAACCTCCTTTCAAAGTGAAAATTGATAAAAGGTCTAGTTATTGTTGTAGCTCAGCTAGATAGGTATGGTAACACCTTATGGGATTGGAGTTTCAATAAATAGGGATTGTAGTTCCTTGATCATTTTTATATGGTCTCAATTGGATCTTGTTATTATAGGATAATAGTCTGAATTCATGTTCTAGTGGGTTTTATTCACCAAGAGGTTTTCCCATTTATGTCATGTGTTATGTGATTGATCTTGCATTGTATCTCTTGCTTATTTCTATTAATGATATGTATGCTTAATGAATGCTTATGGTAACTAGTTAATTATTTTTAAAGATCAAAATTAAACTTGGGTTATTTAGGCTCATTGATTCAACCCCTCTTAGTGATTATACCTCTAATAGTGTTGCACATACCTTTTTTGACCATGAATCTTAGAAATATTAAACTTAGATAACATATAAATCCTAATTTTTTATGCCTCAAGGGGCTATGCTTTTGCAAAAGAAAACATTAAAACTATTTACAAATGTTTCTCATAGCTTAATCTTTCCCTTACCTTGGCAAGATTATAATGGAACTGATTTGTTTAATATAATACCACTAAATTTTACCTAATTTCTAGCCACCTATGCTTCTAGAAAATTAGTCAATTCATGCAAAAATATGCATCAGAGGCTATAGTTACCATTTACACTTCAAAATATTAAGAAAGAGTTTTCATTACTCTTAGAACCACAAACTCATAGCTATTAGCTCAAATAGAACAACATAATTAAGATTCTTCATCTTAGTTATGAATTTAAGACTGAATTTTAATAGAAAAATGGTTTTGAGAAAAACCATTCATCTCATATGAGGAAACATTAACACATAGAACTATAACTTCATAGCAATAATTACTAAAATTGAAATCCAAAAAATTTTCAAAAAATCTTTGGATTTGATGTGTTCTCTTTCCACAACATTTTTATGCTTCTCTCTCTCTTTCTCTCTCTCTCTCTCTCTCTCTCTCTCTCTCTCTCTCTCTCTCTCTCTCTCTCTCTCTCTCTCTCTCTCTCTCTCTCTCTCTCTCTCTCTCTCTCTCTCTCTATGTGTGTGTGTGTGTGTGTGTGTGTAGACTCATATTTTTTATATTATATATAGAAAATGTGAAATAATGCCACAACCATACAATTACCTAGTATTACCACCACTTAAAGTATACTTCATTCATAACTTATTTCATTCATTTAATAATCAAAATCAAAATATCAACCATAATAATATGGTCCCTACAACACGTGTTATGAATACATACCTTATTGGTAACATTCATCACATAATTTCAACTAGAATATGGATCCATTAATCTATGGTTACTAATATTTCACCATTCACCATTAATGGGTTAGTGAAACATTTCACACCAACCACATTGAAGAAGCCATATCAAGAATTCACATGCAACCCCAAAGTTTTCATCATGCTCTCCATAAGTTATGATCTCACATGATGGTTACAAGGATTAAAATCCCACCATCTCAATGCCCTTATATTTTGGTGGCATAAAAAATTACATAAAATTTTAAAATTTTATCTGAGTACGACTTTACACTGCTCCTCCTAAGCATAAAATTAGAATACATTCTATCCATTCTTAAATAAAATATAAATATTAATTTCAAAATAGTAATTATTTCAAGTTTATACAAATAATACCTTGTATATAACATGGTTAAAACTTGATCAAGCCTTCGCTTCCTTCCTTTAACCCATTAACTAGATCTTTTAATATTAGGCTAGTTTGGGCACATCTTCCTTACTTACCCCTTCACTTTTGGTATAAATTTGGTTTATCAACTATAGGCACAACTTTGGGATAATTATTGGAAGTAAATAAAACTACATCAGATTATCTCCACACCACCTATGCTCAAATCCTAGATTGTATGGATGTATCTGAGCTCTCCAAGTCTATTGATTTGAAGGTTTAAAACTGGATTTGGTACCAATTTCTTAACTATTAGGGACTACCATTTAGATGTAGAAAATGTTTTGCTACAAGGCATTTGGTAGGTTTATGTCAAACATTGAAAACAAATAAATGGACCTCTTGGTGGAAGGATGCTCTTACCGACCATTTCACAATATTTTCTTCTAATAACGAAGATGAGGACAATCTAAGAGAAGTAGAAAGTAAATATGAATGATTGGTTCCATGTTCTGTTGGTATTTATGTGGATGAAAAAATTATGTTTCTAGACCAAACAAATTTAGACTTGAAGAGGAAAGAATTAGATGAAAAACATTATTACCTGGGTTCTAAAGAAGATTTTTTAGCAAGGGAATATCTATTAAATTGAAAAAAATGTATATTCTTGGAGACTCCATCCCTATTGTATCAAATTTATGGTAAGGATGAGTTTGGACATTAGTGAGCAATAGGTAGAGAAAAGAAGAAACTAGAATCTCTTAACAAGACCTTCATATCGCAAAGGAATAATAGTTTTTAAGGGTACTGATACATCTTTATTTTATGCAGCTATAGTGGAAGTTGTTTATTTATTATTTTTAATGTGTTATTTTTTTTGGTTGATTCTATGAAAAAAATTATTATATTTGGTTTTGAAGACCATATTTGTAGTTTATTTTGTAAAGGGTAGATTCCCTATTTCCAAAAAAATTACATTTATCATTAATAAAAACATGGTTTAAATTACCAGATAACACATGGCTTAAATATAAATATTAATTCTAGAATGTTCTTTTTAGGTAATTTAGCCATTACCTCATTCATATCATGCTTGAATTTACAATTAAATACGTGTTTGTGTATCAACAAATTTAGTCTTAGTGATTTTACATAAAATTCCAATCTCAAAGATTAAATAGTGTTTCTAAAAGGTTACATAAATAAATTTTACAAAGTTGTTTATACAAAAACTCCAAAGAGGTTGTTGAAGTAACATTAAATCCAACTAGTGACCATTATGCATGAATATCCCACATCCATTTCATTGTGCTCATGGTGAACAACCTAAACAAATTAGGTGGTTAATTTGTGCAAAGTGGAGAAGTGGGTTTTTATCTTACGTGAGACTACATTCCCTAGACCATGATTGGTCTAATCATCATGGATATAGTTTTATATACACCTTAAAACTCATACTTGGATCAAATTTAAATGTTAGAGCAATGATGTAGGATCACACTAAACAACACATTCACTATATCTTGGTAGATTTTTAGTTGATAGAGGTTGATTCTTAGAAATGAAACTACATCACAAGGTGGTTCATGGTCACAACACATCAAATCATATACATATAACAATATTAATATTTAATGGAAATTATAGAGGTTCACAAGTTAACTTCATTCACATAAAACAAAAAGTTATAATTTTAAATAATTATTATAATCAACAAAATGTAAAATATATCAACATGCACAACAATTTACATGCATTCAAGGAAACATAATATTATGTCAGACATGTAGGTTTTGAGGATGGTTAAATTATGCCAATATATTTTCACATCACACCATTTAAATGCATAGATAAGTATAAGGGTCCACGGTCCCCCATTGGTCTACCCGATGTCTAAATGTCATCCAAGATGGCATAGATATATAACATATAACATTATGTTCAGTTTTAAGGATGTTAAGCTTATCAACACCTTATTTCAAGGAAGTGTGTGTTTAAAAATATCCCATATATATATATATATATATATATCCATGATTCTTGAAAATTCACCAATAAAATTCATGCCTCATGGATTATATAGCTTGTGCTACCCATTAACAATAGGATATCCCTAAAAATCCCTCACTTACCCAAGTAAGTAAATCAGAATCATGCACTAGGCCCTCCAAGATTAATACAAATCCTAGAAATTCCCAAGGTCATTATGCCTCATCATCATAATTTTACTTACCCATGCATGTTATCAATGATCATGATGCATGGTTTTATGATTTAAATAACAAGCTCTATCATTATCTTCACAATTGACTTGTTTCAACAAGTCAAAGGTTGACTTGTAATGATTGATTTAATGCAACATAATTTTTGGAAAGGATGAACTTAAATAAGGTTATAGGTTAATATCATATCATCATCATAGAAATTATAGTTTCCATAACCACAAATGTAGCCATAATTTCAAAATACATCCTCATGGATGTAAAATAATATATCCATCATCATCATAACATCCTCATGGATGCCTAGAATGCAACCCAAAATAAAATAATCATCCACATAAAAATGAAACATAACTAGGGGATTCATATCCTCCTTATGGGATTAAAACATACCCA